>APFE030548040.1:1405-42263 GCA_000404065.3 Pinus taeda
GTTTTATGACAGTGCTTACATGGATGAAGATCAAAACAGTGATCTTTCAGATGGCCAACTCGGTCACAGTGTTGGCATTTCATGATCTGTTGTTGTTGTTGTTGCTGTGGAAGAGGAGCAGAGTCTGGAACAGTTGTAGCTGAACTGTCATGAGGAGCAGGTGAACTGTCATAAATGAAACCAGCAATCTGAAACTGAATGGGTTTTGAGTAGTCTGGAATATGAAAGGACAAGTCCTTGTCATATCCAAGACCAGTTTTGTGCTTGTTGTGGACAAGCTGTTCCCAAGGTCTGATGATGGGCTTGGGAAGTGCAGACTTAGTTTCTGCATCTGCATGTAAAATTGCTGCATTATTTGAATGAACAGGAACATAATTGACTTGCTGTTTATGGGACTCTGTTTCAATCTTCTGAACAGAAACAGGTTCAGAATGACTTCTCTGTTTTAATTCTTCTTGCTGAAGCTGAGATTCCAACTACAAAAATTCAATGTTTTTCTTGTACATTTTTCAACAGATTTGAATGTCCTGAACAAAATTGGGGGGGGCCCTTTATCAATCATATGTATTGTCCATTGGTAGAGTGGTATTAGGAGTATTCAAATAATTCTAATACAATACCCATTCTATCCATTTCACAATAATATCACTGCAAAAAATTGATTTGTATACCACTTTGTCTTCAAAAATCTTCAAGTATGTAGGCTCTCAATATACCTTCATATACTGTCGTTTAGTGCAAAAAAATCTGAGAATGACGGTTCTTATATACTTTAAAGTTTACCAGTAAAAATTTTCTTCTCGTTGGATTTGGTGAGGGCAGAGGCAGTTTGTGAATACAATATCAATGAAAGGAAATTCTAGCTTCTGGAACTATGTAGTCCAGGAAACATTTTGCACTTCCACTTATTTTAGATCAAATGTCAAAACAGTTTGAACAGCTGAGCACATTGACTTGAGCTCCCAAAGTCATTAATTCAAACATGCTGCGATAGAGGCTGTCATCAATTCACCTACATCTATGAATCAAACTTCCCTCTTATGAAATAACACGTGATCAAGTTATCCCCTAGAATGAAACTTCTGAAATATGAAACGACTTGATGCCAATGATTCAATGTCCCTAATCAAGATTTCTCTAAGCTAATGGTAACAATATACCTAGTCACAAAATGGACCCGGCGTTAACAACATTTCGGTAAATTTTCTATAATTTTCTGAACAAATTTAAAACCTCTTTACTACTGCCTTTGAAAAATCAACGCCTCATCAAAGCCTCTTAATCAGCGGCAATTCCACAGCAATAGCAATACAGACTCCTGAGTCCTACTCGATACCATTCCTGTTTCTTGGAAAACGGACCATAACCTGTAAAACAATTGGAATTTGGACGCAACTCTAAATTGTTTTTCAAATGAAGGCCACACGCTTTAGCATCCGAGGAAGAAACGTCCAGCGACACCATGTTAAACAGGCATCTGCCTCAAACAGGCTGCAGAGACTTCCCATGTAAAGAATGTTTATTACTTTGGCAGCACCCTTGTTATACATCTAAACATACCGTGGATGTCCTCCATTAATATATAAACACACTTCTCTGCAAAGTCATTTGCTACGAACTGAATTTGAAATTGATAAGAACTTTGTCACTGCACATCTTAATAGCATGAATGCTCTCGTCAAAGCATGCACTCAAATGGCAAGTCTATCCCCACAAATAAATCTACCTTCAATATGAATGTAAAATTATCCCCAAAACCTCCAAATGCTGCTTTTAGAAATTTTCTCACATCACTTACAATAGAAGAAAGCTTTCAGATAGACTATCAAAATTGTCCTTTGGAATTGCAATTTGCCATTATGCAAGAAAGTTAATTTTTTTTTTTTACACACAATGAGAAAGCATTGGCAAAAAACATGATGCTGTTTTAATGAGGTAATACAATGCATCACTTATCGTTTCCAATGGCCAAAGTCACCTGATCAGAATTGATAAATCAAATCACATCTGCAGATGTTGTTTGGTTGCCAAGAATGGCTTCTGAATTTCTGCAAACTAGTGTCATCCACCAATATGGCAGTTCACCAGAGTTAGAGAATGCACTGGATGAACTCGATTTGACATTGAAGTATCCTTTGATGAAATGGGTGCTTGAGAGACTTGCTCAGTCGGAGAAATTGGCTTTTAGGTTTTTACTGTGGGCAGTCAGACGGCCAACGTATGCGCCCAACCCAGCACTTCCGATGAGTTGTTCAAGAACTGAAATCTCTGCCGAGGGGAACGAACAAGCAAGGGTTATGAGAAACCCTTACAATCTCAAATCCACTGCGTGTTTATCCCTTCTCACGAGGAACGATCAAGAAAATCCAACAACCTGCGCGGTCTTATCTTTCCACGTTTTCCATGGGAGTACGTTTTGATTCTACGAAATGACAGGAATTTATGGGAGAGAGCGTTTCGATTCCAAAACTGACAGAATGTTTTGATTACAGCGGCCACGGAATGGTCTCCAGCGGAGAGTTCTGGTGGTGCAGTATGGAGTAACAGTCACTCTAGTTGTTGACAAGCTATAATGAGGTGCAGAGATGGTGGCAGATCTGAGGATGAGGGAAAACACCAATTTTTTATTTTATTTTGGGAGAATGGGCAGAGGTGCAAGACTCGCATTCATACCAAAACCCATTCAACTTCATAACGTATTCAAACAGCCGCATTCAATTTCATAATTCATAACGTATTCAAACAACTGCATTCAATTTCATAATGCATTCAAACTTGAATCATACGCATACCAGGAGCTGTTGGCGTATCTCTGCAGTGGCACCGTCAGACTCAGCGCTAAAACAGGAAATGACAGTATGGGCAGATGTGCAGTGTAGGTAATGAAGGCTAGGTCAGCGCTATTGAAGGCAACTCAGATCAGTTGCTCACGAAAGCAGGCCACACATCATGGCTCTGATACCATGTTAAACAGACATGGTGAGGGAGAACAATTACGAAGATAAAGCATGCGATACATTTTTTATTCACAAATGATGTACATTTATAGTACAATATGGTGATCGTTGGGATTCACATCCCAAGGTCCCTTGGACTGCTTGTCCATTTGGCTTCCACGCTAACCCTTTAGGATTAGGTGTCCAACAGAGGCCATAACTAACATTTTTTTGGGGTAATACTTTCCCTCTTAATTTTCTTGGCCATATGACATTGTTCTACACTCAAATATCTTTCCAACTATGCAAGAATCACATCAATTGGAGTTTGGATGCAAAAGTTACGCCTCTTAGAAGTTGACCTATCATGATTGACCACCATAATTCAAGAGGATGCCACATCAACCCCTATTACTCATGTAAAATGGGATATCCATGTGGGAACTATGAAGAAAACTCTAGAAGGGTTGAATTGTAACTGATCTTGAGGGTTAAAATGGGTCAAATCTAACCCCTAGTTGGCTATTGGGCTATGTTATAACCGAACCACTAGTAGGAAAAGGGATTCCACTCTATTTCTTTGCATTTTGTTCCATAGAGATTAGATTAGCTGAGTGTGCATAGAGAGAGCATAACAAAGGGGGTTTGCATCCCACGGACCACAGGTCTTAGGCAACTTCATCGAGAGTGCCTTCTTCTTTGTACTTGCATCGTTTCCATTCCATACAAAAGAAAGCAAAGAAACATCACCTTCCAGTGGGGTTCTCTCATGTAATGGTTTCTAAGAACATATCTTGGTGTTCATTGTGGTTTGTGAGTGATTGTATTTATTTGTTCTCTATTTTTTGCATATTATCCATTGCACACATTAGCAGCAAAGAAGTAATAATAATGTAAAGAGTAAAAAGAATTAACCCTTCATAATATAGATTTTGGTTTATTTTCATAGATATGTAGTGAAGAAATCTCCAGTGGAATATCTGTGGCAGTTTACATATCACCATGTATGAAAAATGTAATTCGTATGGCCAAAAATGTGTTTCCAAGTTTTACTAGCATCTGTTGATGCATTTCCAGCACTAAATCTACCTAATTTGGCTTCGTTTTACTTGATTTTTTAACTAGGTTTGACCAAAAATGGTATAAATTAATGGTAATATTAGGATTACAAGTTGGCAGTTCTTTTGTATTTCCTTCTATCCTTTAACTTAAATTTTTAACATTACCACTAATTGATTTAGGATTTTTTTGAGTGGTTCCAACCTCATTAGACTTCATATGAAAAAGTAGAATTTCATATCCCACTTAAATATTAGTAGATAATCAAGATGGGCAACATTGCAACATTCTGTAATCCAAAATGGAAAAATTTGACAAATTCTCAGAATCTAACTCAACAAATGCTTCACATAAAATTTCCATTCATTTAATAGAAGAATTGTCAGTCAACCGCAACAAATAAAATACAACTAATAAGTCGAAGTAAACTCAACTTTATTATATTAGCTGGATAATGTATACATGTTGATGCAACTGAAATGGTTGAGATAAATAATTTGGCCACAAAATAATCTGCTCCAATGCCAAAACTAAGCCTCCAAAACCAAAAAGCAAAATCAATAAATTGTGCTTGTGAATTCTAGATGAATCCACCAAGGGGAGAGATGGGATCTCACCCACTCTCACTAAATCACCTGAGGGTTTCCATCCTAGGGCTACAACTGAAGTTGGGAACTCCCAGTTCTCCAAATTTCTCCATAAGAAAAAAATCTCAAATCCAAGATATCCCAATTGATCTCCTCCTCCTCCTTTTAAAGACTCCATAAATAGATATCCAAGCCTCTAGAAGCATCTTAGTTTATTATTTTATTATTATTCTAGAAGCTCCTCCCATGACTTTATCTTAAGTGACCTTTTAATTTAATTTTATTTCACTTAAGTCACTTTTAGCCTTTTCCCTCCAATTAATTATTTTCCCCCTTTTTAATTAAATGACTAATTAAAGTCATTTTTAACTTGGGAAAATGATATATCACCCAACATACTCTCTCTGGCCACTGGAAGTCACTTCTCAACATCCCATCCTTTATATCTTCTCGTTCTGGTTCCAATAAGCTATTACACTAAGGCGTTTCATCAAATGATCCTCTCGAAATGCCACCTCAAGCATAATTAATTAAGTCAAGCCCAGTAATAACCTTGGTTTTTGAAAGTTGTCGGAATGCAATGAAACAAAAGGAAAGTTGTGCGAATGATGGGATATGCCAAGTGAATGCCATCAGATCCCATAAAAACTCCCAAAACCCCTCTGGGACCCCCTTATGATGTAATCCTGCTCCTCTGGCCTAGCCATCACATACCTTGGAAACCCATCTTTGTTGTACTATAGAGGAAAATAGAAATGGGGACATGACACATTCTCATTGGATTCTATCATGTATGAGGGTAAGATATTGGCATTTAATCAAGAGGGCCCAACCCTTTATGTACCCTAATGTTGGTGGTGTTGATTTTTGAACTCCATTGTCATGGCCTTAGCAAAAATGTGCCCTCCCCTCAAGCCAAAATCATTGATTAGTCTCATTAGCTTTTTGTACCATATTGCAATGCTTGGATTAGGTAGTTTCATGAAAATTGGATAGTGTTGAATATTAGTAATTAGAACAAGAACAAGATTAAATAATAAAAAAATAATGGCATAAAGATAACATGGATCACTCATACAACACGAAATTTATGTGGTAAACCCTAACAGTGTGTCAAAGAAACATCCACAAGGCAAGGTAAGGTATTTTATTAATCAAAAACATAATCAATCTTTCAACCAATTCAATCCATCCATCAAGGTACATAAATATATTTATCTTGGCACCATTATGTGCATTACACAAACTGCCGTTGGTTTTGTGAACCAACATGTTTAATTTAGGTATGTTCTATGCTAGAGCAATTTATTTTAATTTTCCAATATATTTTCCAGATTAGCAATCACATCAGCATTAAAGTAAAGCGTAGATAGAACATAAATATAAATCGAAAAAGACAATCCAAGACAAAAGGACACAAGATGTGGCACTAGCCAGGGACAAACCCCACAAGTGGGGAAACCCTTGATCAATTCTTCTTTTATGTTCTTCAAGCTTCAACAAAGAAAGTGAGAGAGATAGTACGTTTACAATAGAAGTCAACACTTTGACTTTTGATATCTGCAGAGATTAGTTGAAGACATATTGATTCAACTGATTCTCTAAGGTGACTCCTTCACCTATCATAGTGCTGCATCTCGTCCATTTGTTGCACCTTACCGTGTAGTACCATCATGCTGCATCATGCATCATCATGCTGCTCATGCTCTCATCACTATGTTGCCCATGATCTACTCACTATGCTGCCCATGATCTACATCATGCTACTCATGATCTACATCATGCTACTCATGATCTACATCATGTTGTCCATACATCATTCTGCTCATGATCTACATCATGCTGTCCATACATCATGTTGCCCTCTGCCATTATACATAGTGTGCCTTCCATGCCATGCTATGCCATGCCATGTCAATGAATATGCTGACACAATTCCATTCTAGTTTATACCATTGACTGCTATCAACATTACTGCCCATCAAGTCATAGTACCTGAACAGGTCATAATATTTAGCCGCAAATGATATATGTGATCACTGTTATTATGGAAGCAGCTATATGTCAATCCATGAGCAAAGGATGAGCATGTCTCTTCTAACTACGTGAACATGTTTCTCATGAAAAGGATTGTGTGAACATATCTCCCATGACTGCATATTAGTGTCCCTCATACCAGCGTATAAGTTTCTCTATATACCAGCGTATAAGTGTCTCTACAACTGCGCTAGGATGACATCATTGACAACGTATCTGTCTTCAAGGTCATGAGTCTTCATGACTGCGTATTAGCATCCCTCGTACCAGCGTATACAACATATAAGGTCTCCACCATTTGCTGCAGATATGTATCTTCATGACCTGTACATAAGAGTTTTTATAACTTCATATTAGTGTCATCATGTGCAGCATATATGAAACTCATTGATCTACGTATTAGTGTCAACATGTACAGCGTGAACATTGACTGTGTGAATATCTCCCATGACTGAATAAACATATTTGTTATGACTGCGTGAAACCAACATATCATCCACAGTGTATCCACTATGAACAACATATATCATTCACTATGAGCAGCGTATATGTACAGCATATAAGGTCTCCATGATCTGTGTATAAGAATCTTTATGACCCGCGGCTAGGGCAAGTTTGAAATGCGGCAAGGGCATCATACACTTAGCCCAGCTTACTCTTTTATCTCTCTCCTTCACCAAAAACCCAAGACTTGGAGAGGAGATCACATAAAGAGTGTGTACAAATGACTTCAAGTCCTCTTCTATTTATACTAAAACATAGATGATGAATAGGCATGTCTATTGGGCTTCTGAGCCTACTCAAGTTGCTGGTCGCCTTGATAATAATTCCATAATCAAAATAAATTCATATCTCCATAAATACTTATCGGAATTGGATGATCTTTAGATCAATCCTACACCTTTTGAGGAGAGGGATCCAATAAAAATATTAGCTGCCATAAATAAGATGACCCGCATGGATTTTGTCCCTAGTTGCCAATTTTAACACTCCCTCTCAACTAGGGAGAACTCCATCCGCTGATCCATATGTCCGACTGTACTATCTCTGCCATCAGTGCCCTGCACTGCTCCGCTCAACTCCACTAGCTCTGCTCAGCTTTGTTGGCTCTGCTCTGCTCTGCTCAACTATGCTGGCTCTGCTCTGCTCTGCTCAGCTCTACTCAGCTCTATTGGATCTGCTCTACTTTTCTCAGCTCTGTTGGCTCTGCTAGCACTGCTTAGCTCTGCTGGCTCTGTTCTTCTCTGCTCAGGTCTACTCAGCTCTACTGGCTCTGCTCTGCTCAGCTCAGCTCTGTTGGCTCTGTTCTGCTTTGCTCAGCTTGGCTCTGCTGAACCATGAAGAAGAAGAATTGATCGAGAATGTCTCATACCATTCTCCACTGACCTGAAGTCAATCTCAGAGTACGTACCACTAGTCCGAGACCAGTCTCAACCGACCCAAAGTCAGCGTCATAGGGGGTACCACTCCTACCACTGGTCCCAGACCAGTATCATCAGTCTCAGAGTGTGTACCACTAGTCCCAGACTAGTCTCAACCGACCCGAAGTCAGCGTCATAGTATGTACCACTCTCACTGGTCCCAGACCAATCCTACACTGACCCAAAGTCAATCTCAGAGTATGTACCACTGGTCCCGGACCAGTCTCAACTGACCCGAAGTCAGCGTCATAGTAGGTACAACTCCTACAACTGGTCCCAGACCAGTATCATTGGTACCAGATCAATGAAGGTTATCCTAGCATAGGGACTACGGTAGATACACCGATGCGTCCATTGGTACTACTATGGTCCCTATCCTCATGTCTTTGCTCATTGATCAGATGAGAGGTACTTCCCATGAGTCCTAGACTGCATAGGTAGGATGCCTCGACAAGAGAACTAATCAATCCTGTCCTCACAGGAGAACTTATCATCCTGCTACACAATCACCATGGAGAACATGTCATCCAGGACTCACAGGAGAGCTAATCATCCTGCTACATAATCTTCATGGAGAACACATCATCGAGACCTCACAGGAGAACTAATCATCCTGCTACATAGTCGTCATGGAGAACACATCATCCAGACCGCACAGGAGAACTAATCATCCTGCTACATAGTCGTCATGGAGAACACATCATCCAAACCTCACAGGAGAACTAATCATCCTGCTACATAGTGGTATCCAAACAACTCACTGAAGAGCTTTTGTAACCAAATTGCCTCTCAGGTAGCCATGCTAGCAGCAATATACTCTGCCTCGGCGGTGCTCAAAGCCACCGACTTCTGCTTCCTGCTCATCCAGGATATCAAAACAAATCCCAAGGAGAACCAGCACTGGGAAGTGCTCTAATGATCCTTCACATTGCCTGCCCACTCAGCATTTGAAATATTCCAGGCAATGTATCTCAATCCATGAGAGATTGTGCCCTGAAGATATCTCAGAAGATTCTAGGCACCAATCCAGTGAAGCTCAGCCAAATATGAGCTCACCATGCTAACTGCAACACATATGTCCGGACGGAGGTTCTCCAAGAACATCAACGCGAATGAGTTTATGAAACTCAGAGGCATTTCCCAAATCTAGTCTGACATCACTACCATATAACTTCTTGAAAGTTAAGATCCTCAAGGTAGTCACAGGCTTGCAGTTTATCTTTCCACATTCGAAATCCAACTCCCTCTGTCTCCTACAAATAGAGGGTCTGCACTTGTCAGACACGTGCCGGTATGAGAGGTCTATCATCCACAACCTTCGAGTAATGGTTTGGATCGATTTCACTCCTAGTGAATCTCAGCTTCATCAGACAGTTGTTGATCCTTTCATACTATGCCCGGGGTGTTTTGCTTCAAGCCATAGAGGGCTTTCTACCACCTGCATACATGAGATTCCAATCATGAATCTCAAACTCCTCAGTTTGTTCCAAACCTGTGGACCTGTGGCATGAGGGGAATGGTCCCCTTATAATATTTTCCTTCAGTACATCTCAGACATGTACCTTCATGCTCTTTTTGAATTCAGGCATCCTTGTCACCATCTGACTCACAGACCTTCGGTGCTGTGTCAATGGACATGGTTCCTAGTGGACATCTTGCAACTTGATATAGCCCTGAACTCAAAAACATCTTTGAAAAATCTATTTTCAAGCACGTACCTTTCCATCAATGAGTGCCACCCTGTAACCTTTGACTTCCATCTCTGACATGGACACCAAGTTCTTCTTGCGATCAGGTACGTAAAAGAGACTCTGTAAATGAATCAAGTTACCCTCATTCAGTTGAGGGGTAACATTTCCTGCACCCTTTTCGGGATAGGTGGTATCAGCTCCAAGTATAATCCCACGATTATCTATCCAATGAAATGCCTGAGGTTCCTTGCATTCTTTGAAGAGTCTACAATTTCTCCTTGATGAACTGTATTACCTGTCATTCCCCTAACCCTGGAATGATTTGTTTATCTTCATCAAGAAAAGTGTCTCTACCATTCAGACACTCCTTCGCATAATGGTCGAACTTATTGTAACCAATGCATCTGTCTTTCCTTCCACCCTTAGATCCAAACTTCCTAATGAAGTGATCTTTATGTAGGCCATCAAAACCTTCTGTTGCGCTATGCTGGTAATATTCTCCACTTCGACTTCACCCAGGGTGAATTTGAAGAGGGATGAGGAACTCATTGATCCTTTTATCTTCTCCCAACTGTCTTTGGTGATTTCTTTTTCACTCTTGCTTGGGCATTGTCTTCACCTCATCTCTGATACCATGTTAAGTTTAGGTATGTTCTATGCTAGAGAAATTTATTTTAATTTTCCAATATCTTTTCCAAATTAGCAATCACATCAGCATTAAAGTAAACTGCAGATAGAACATAAATATAAATCGCAGAAGACAAGCCAAGACAAGAGGACACAAGATGTGGTGCTAGCCAGGGACAAACCCCACAATGTGGGGAAACCCTTGATCAATTCTTGTTTTATGTTCTTTAAGGTTCAGCAGAGAAAGTGAGAGAGATAGTACATTTACGATAGAAGTCAACACTTGGACTTTTGATATCTGCAGAGATCAGTTGAAGACATATTGCTTCAACTAATTCTCTAAGGTGACTCCTTCACCTATTATAGAGCTACATCTCGTCCATTTGCGACCCCTTACCGTGTAGTACCATCATGCTGCTCATGCTCTCGTCACTATGTTGCCCATACATCATGCTGCCCATGATCTACATCATGTTGTCCATACATCATGCTGCTCATGATCTACATCATGCTGTCCATACATCATGCTGCCCTCTGCCATTATATATAGTGTGCCTTCCATGCCATGCTATGCCATGCCATGTCAATGAATATGCTGACACAACTCCATTCTAGATTATAGCATTGACTGCTATCAACATCACTGCCCATC
The DNA here is from genome assembly GCA_000404065.3 of Pinus taeda. Lineage (NCBI taxonomy): Eukaryota > Viridiplantae > Streptophyta > Pinopsida > Pinales > Pinaceae > Pinus > Pinus taeda. The sequence goes on from APFE030548040.1 coordinate 12,416, forward strand.
AAGTCATAGTACCTGAACAGGTCATAATATTGAGCTGCAGATGATATATGTGATCGTTGTTATTATGGCAACGGCTATATGTCAATCCATGAGCAGAGGATGAACATGTCTCTTCTAACTGCATGAACATGTTTCTCATGACAATGATTGTGTGAACATATCTCCCATGACTGCGTATTAGTGTCCCTCATACCAGCATATAAGTTTCTCTATATACTAGCGTATAAGTGTCTCTACAACTGCGTTAGGATGACATCATTGATAGCGTATCGGTCTTCAAGGTCATGAGTCTTCATGAATGCGTATTAGTGTCCCTCATACCAGTGTATACAACATATAAGGTCTCCACCATTTGCTACGGATATGTATCTTCATGACTTGTACATAAGAGTCTCTATAACTGCATATTAGTGTCATCCTGTACAGCATATATGAGACTCATTGATCTGCGTATTAGTGTCAACATGTATAGCGTGAACATTGACTGCATGAATATCTCCAATGATAGCGTGAATATCTCCCATGACTACGTAAACATATTTGTTATGACTACGTGAAACCAACGTATAACATCCACAGCATATCCACTATGAACAGCGTATATCATTCACTATGAGCAATGTATATGTATAGCGTATAAGGTCTCCATGATCTGTGTATAAGAGTCTTTATGACCTGCGGCTAGGGCAAGTTTGTACTGCGGCTAGGGCATCATACACTTAGCCCAGCTTACTCTTTTGTGTCTCTCCTTCACCAAAAACCCAAGAAGTGGAGAGGAGATCACATAAAGAGTGTGTATAAATGAATTCAAGTCCTCTTCTATTTATACTAAAACATAGATGATGAATAGGCATGTCTATTGGGCTTCTGAGCCTACTCAAGTTGCTGGTCGGCTTGATAATAATTCCATAATCAAAATAAATTCATATCTCCATAAATACTTATCGGAATCGGATGATCTTTAGATCAATCCTACACCTCTCGACGAGAGGGATCCATAAAAATATGAGCTGCCATAAATAAGATGACCCACATGGAGTTTGGCCCTAGTTGCCAATTTTAACACAACACCATTATACAAGCTACCAAAATATTTACATGAAGTAAATTTTAGCTTTTACAATATAATTTATTAAATTTGTTGTCATGAGTTCTAAGAATCTCCATATTGAAAACAATTTACTTGATACCTTGTTCATGCCCATTCATCACCTCATTTGTAATCCAAGAGAAGCTAAACAAGATTGTAGCTTCTCTAGCAATATTGGTTTTGTAAACATGTCTGCACAAATTTCTTAATTGTGGACCCTTTTAATATCTACTCCACCTCTATCAATAACATGTCTTATAAAATGGTACTTAATATCAATATTTTTAGCCTTACTATAATAAATTGGATTTGGCCAAATGTATAGCACTTTGACTATCATAGAATGCAGTCACATTTTCCTATGTTCTTCCAAGCTTACACAGAAAACCTTCAACCAAATTGCCTCCTTGAAAGCATGTGAGACAACGATATATTTTTCCTTATAATGGATAAAGAAATTGTCTCTTGAATCTTTGACATTCAACTAACAGATCCGCCTACAAGAGTATGGGCATAACTTGGAGTATATCTTTTCCTATCCAATTCACCTACAAAATCTGAATCAATCTAACGGCGAACAAAATCACTGCAGCCATTAAAATGCAATAATCACTGGTGCTTCTAAGATATTAAAGCACCCATTTCACTAGATTCCAATGCTCTCTTCCTATATTTTCCATGTACCTACTAACAACACTCACTACATGTGAAATAAAATGTCTAATACGTGCCATCACATATATCAAACTTCCTACTGCATTAGCATATCGCACATGAGAAATATACTCTTCTTCTTCCTCACCACTAGGACATGAACCTAAAGAAAGGTTAAATGGGAAGCTAAAGTGATATTTATAGGTTTCACAATATTCGTACCAAGTATCACGACTATTTTCTCAACATACTTCTGTTGTGAAATCTAAGTTTACCATTTTTCCCATATATGTATATTTCTGTGCCCAATATTTGTTTTTTTACTCCTAAATCCTTCATAACAAAGGTCCTACACAGTTGAGCCTTCAACCTATTGATCTCATCCACACTTTTTCTTGCAACAAACATATCATCAACATATAACACCAAAATAATGAATATGTCATTCAAAATTTTGTAGTAAACACAATGGTCATACTCACTTCTAATATAATTTTGACTCATCATAAGGGAATCAAACTTCTTGTACCATTGTCTAAGAGATTGCTTTAGGTCACACAATGAATTTTTGAGCTTATAAACTAGCATCCTTTTGCAATGTTGAACAAATCCTTTTGGTTGTTCTGTGTATATCTCCTCATCCAAATCTCGATGTAAAAATGTAATTTTAACATCTAAATGCTCTAACTATAAATCAAGCAAGGCACCTAGTTCAAATACAATACGAACAAATATAAGCTTAACAATTCGAGAAAAGATTTCAAGGACGGAAATCTATATGTTCCATCTAAGAGTACCCGCAACCAGTCTAAATTTATATCTTTCAACTTTACCATTAACGCCTTCAATTTGTAAACCCACCTACACCTAACAACCTTTGTATCTTTCGGAAGTTCTACTAAGTCCCAAGTTTTTATTTTCTTCAAAGAATCCATCTCTTCTTTCATTTCCAACTTCCATTTAGCATTATTGATATCATCCATTACTTCCTAATAACAAGAAGGTTCTCGTTGACCACTGGAGCAGCACCTAATGATTATATGAAGACTTCATGCCCAAGGATGATCCACAGGACAGTTGTACCATCATATATCATCAGTCAACATAGTTTTTTAACTCTACTTCTATCTTCGCATCATTTTTCTTGTACCCATATTCCACACCCTGCAAGGCATTGTAATAAGTGATACTAGCAATGATGAGTTTTTGATTCTGTAACAGTACTAGGATGTTGGGACTCGATCAGCAAATGAGTACACCTTGGAGTGCTTTTTTTATCTGGCTAATTATCCCTTCTTTTTCAGAGGCGGATAATTTTCTGGGTTTTTTCACTCACTTTTTACCCCAAAGCCGGGGTGACGGTTTGAAGGTTGAGCCCCTAACACATCTTAGTGTCTAGAGTCGATGTATATTACCATACTAGATGACACAAAATTTCATGGAATTTGGTTAGGTCTAGGTAGTCATTTTTTAATTTTTTAGATTTCCTGCAGGTCAAAAATTGCAAATAAAATTGTACTTTTAATGTAATAAGTGATGTCTAAAGAAGTTGTATGGGGTATGAGTAATAAAATTTACACCTCTCACCCTCAACTTTCTACTATGATACACTTTAATGGGTTAAAAATGTGTTTTGAACCCTCAAAACCCACTTTTCCTAAGTTTAGTGCAAATCTCGCAATTAATAAAGCTATGAATTAAATAAATGGAGAAAAATAAATATCCACACATGCTAAATGTTGTGGATATGAGGTGGAAAACTATGGGGGAGTTAAAGTGAAGTCCCAAGGTAATGTGGACTCCTAAAATTAAGGAAGGGACATGTGCTTAAATAAAATTGAATTTCTGGCATTAAAGGAGAAAACTGCTTACTTGCAAATTCAAATTTGTGAAGTTAATGCACATTTGAAAGAATTTGGGAGAATATTTGGTGGAGATTTTTGTGGGAAATTGTTTCCACATGGGTTACCACCCATATACACTTGTCATTCTATCATAAAATTTGAATTTGGCACATAAGAGAAGAAGAAAATGATGTCCACTTGCCAGAATTCGATTTTTACACTTGGCATTGGAGCTCCATTCAACAAATTCAAATTTCTCTTTGGGATTGTCACCTCATGCCAATTTTTTAATCACTTCTACATTGGGATTGGCTTCAATGCCATTTGTCATTGTCATTTTTCATTAGGATTTGCTCCCAACTCTATATAATAGAGTCATGGGCTCTCATAGTGGATCATGTAATACGAGCTATTGTGCTTAAGGAGACTCTGTGGGATTGTATTCACTACTTGCAATATAATACAATAGTCTATGGGGTAAAGCATGATGGTGTTCTTCTCCTTGCATGTGTGGTAAATTCTTGATTTGTTATGCTTCTATTTATTTCCTCATGTCATTATTTCTTTCATGCTTGTTTCAAGTTATGTTAGTATGTAGCTATCTCATATTAGCATAAGAATTAATTATTTGCTTTAAGAAAATAAATCTTCTAGTGGATAATAGATGTATCTCTAGGAATTCTTTCCACTGCACTTATTTAATTTCATGTCAGTTTAATGACTTGTGGTGAAGTTTTGTAGATGAACCATTATTTGGTCAAGCTTTTCAAGCGTGAGGGGAAATTCTTGGAGGAATCAACCCATTTTTGAAAAATATTCAAGGAGAACCCGCATGTTTTGGATTCCAAAGTCTCATCTATATCTTATTTGTGTCTTGTAAGAATTCTTTCAAGTTTTTTAAAGCTTTATTTCTTGCATCAAAAAAACAAACTTGGAAAAATTTATTTTTTACATATTGTACTTCACTTATCAATATCTAGTTATTTCAAAGAGCTAAGTCATGGCTAGTCAAAGAGGAGAGCTTGCTCATACTTATTGGCCTAGCCTCTTGTAGATTATTTTTGTAACATACTTTGTTGTCATCTTGGTCTAACATTTGAGCTATTTTGTATCCTTTTGAGCAAGATAGTTTCCATGCTTTGATTTGTAGACTTATTCATCTTGAAAGCATTTATAATATCTTGTGCTAACAATTTAGTGTTTCACTTTTTAGAGTTATTTTGGCTTTCCATTTGAAAGCATTTCACTTCATTTTAAGAAAAATACAATTTCATTTTCTAAAGAGCAAATATTTGGAAGGCACTGGTTGTTTATGTATTTCATGCTTATCTTATGATGGTTATTGCTCATATCAAGTTTTTGCTTATAAATCTTAAAAAGATAATCTATTTAACTCTAACAATTCTCCTAGAAACTCACCTCCCTTTTTATCTTAACTTTTCATTAGGGGCCACCCCCCTTAGCTAACCTAGGAGATAGCTTAAATGGAGAGAGTCGAGATTAGTTTGACAGCCCCTTCTCTGAGTTCCTTGCCACCAACCACACCTTGTGGGGTTGAAGGCTTTTCTCATTGACTTGTAGGTAGGTGTAGGTGGCAGGGTCAACAATTCCCATTGTCAACAAACAAAGAAATAGATGAAATAAAATCAGTATACCTTTTAGGAGGATTTCTCTCACATGTAGATCTTCTTGGTGTTGGTTGTGGAATTTACACATTTTCCTGAATATCTTTGGCATCCTTAAATTATTTTCCCTCGTAAGATTCTTCTTGTTTCTAAGTTTCTATAGATGGTTTAGTCTCTAACTGAATTTGTTGATTTAGTGGCATTTGTTCCTATCTAAAATCAATTTTTACAATATTTGATTTAATTAGGGAGGATTTATCAACTATTACATCTTTGCTAATGATGATATTGTGGGAAGTAGGATCCCACAATCTATATCCCTTAGCTACATCATCATAACCAACAAAGACATATTTATTCGATTTAAGCCTAACTTAGAATGCTAATTTTTAGAAGCTAGAGCACAAGTTTCACAATTGAAAATTTCTAAATTTGAATAATTGCAAGGACGACCTATCCATACCTCTTCAAGAATTTTACAATATTTTGAAATTGATGGTGATCCATTTACAAGATAACAAGAAGTAGTGAGTACTTCTCTACATAAATCTTGTAGAAAATTAGCATTGTTGAGCATGCCCTTTGCTTGTTCTAGAAGAGTCTTATTCATGCGTTCTACTGGGGCATTTTTCTAGGGAGGAATATATATAGTGGTTGTGTCTTTTGATCCCAACTTCTTTGCAATATTTTTTGAATTCAAAATACATGAACTTGCCTCCTGTTGCCACAAAATCTAGCAGGCCTTTGAGAGGGAAACCTTACAAGGAATAAAATCGACCAAGAGACAACAATGGGGTAGTGGCCCAATGCCACCACAACGAAAATCCCATGTTCTTTACATATCTTCACCGATGGGAGGAGTCTCGATTCATAGGAAAATGACCCTGGGCAAGTATTCTAAATGAAATGTGTGAGGTGACTTGACTATGGCTTCCACAAGAAAGAAACAATAATGGTTCAATGCCCCCTTTGGAGGAAATTTGTTTTCTATGTAGAGTCCTAGGGATTCAAGCACAAGACCTAGGGTTTGCGTAATTTGTTGTGTGTTGGAATAACCAAAGGCCAAGGCCAAGAGAAAAGGTTTCCAATGATATATACTACCCAAATCAAGGCTCATGAAACCTTCAAGAAATTCCCTAAGTAGAAACAAGACAAAACTAAGGTTTCCCTCTTAGACCAAACAACTAGGGAAAGAAAGTTTATAGATCAAATTGGGGTGGGTGCCCACCAAAAGTGTAGAGTTTTTGGAAAATACTATCCTCTTGATGTTTAGGCTCTCCCCTCACCAAAACTTAGCTTGCCTAGGGTTCACACGAAGCCCTAGTTTTCAAGCTTAGGCTTAAGGGACTAAAATTAGAGAGAGAAGATTATGAGTAAAAGTAAGGTATGATCACCAATCAAATAGACCGGTCCCTTGTCCCTTGGGAAAATGGAGGCCAGGATGAGATAGGCTAGCCAATAAGTTTATAGAAGGCCAAATTTTTGATGCCCTAGCAACAAGATCTCAAGCATTACCTATGCAATGGAAAAATGAAATTTCATGGGGGAGCTACTAGGAGTTCACCACTAGGACAATTTATCACATGTTATGTATGAATAATGCATGCAATATTCATCTAGATAGCATTCAATTTATCTTCAACAAATTAGGGCACAATTTTAGCATAACCTAGAATCAATAATTGTATACATTAAACATGTAGCAATAAATATTCAACAATTAGGTGCAACTTACAAGATAAGATGCAAGATTTCCATTCATTTGACCAAAGAATAACTCCAAAGAAGAACAAGGTCAGCCCCAAATATCAAAATGTATCCATAACATCCAAAGTCTCCTCAAGCGCACAAGTCTGAATTCAACTAACTAGGCCGGAAATCCCAAGTGATGTGATAATGAGAAGTTACAATGACAAATTTCTCTATTTTCATACTAACATAGGCTCCATTAGGGTTGATGTTGAGGGCTTAAAGTGCCAATATGAGTGTAGAGGTCCTCTAAAATCATGTTCTAGGGGTTGGCCGCTAGGTCATTGACAAAATCCTTTGTGGGTCCCATTTTTGGGCTTGGGGCACAAAAATGACTGTCATGGGTCTCTAGGTGGTCAATATGTCTGTCTCCGCTCCGAAGTTGAGGGATTTCAAGGTGCTACTAGCCCTCCTATGTCTTAAGGTGTGAGACTATCCTCCTTTCGGCCCTGAATCAACTGCCTTCCCTCTGTAACAGTGCTAAGTCGGTTGGCGACAAGCTGGTCCAGGTGCATCATCTCATAAAGTACAACAATGTAGGGAAAAGTGTTGCAGGAACCACCCCCCTAGATCTGGAGGTGGATTCGCATCTTGGATGAATATGCCACCGATCCTCAAGCGGAACCCTGGATCAGTATATCGGATTCACATTTCCTAGAAAAATGGAACCTCAATGTCCCAATCCTCATTTTCGATGGCTCGATCCATGTTTTTGACAACTGGATTTGCATTTCCAAAATGGATCAATTGCGAATCGTGAGAGTTCCATGGAGTAAGATTTTTTTTTTTTGCATTTGACTTGGGTTTAGGTGAGTTGAGGGTGAGTTAGGGAAAAGAAAGGATGAGGTTAAAAGGCATTTCCCCCTCTCTTTTCCTCATTCTTACATATTTAGAGAGCTTGGAGAAGAGAGGAGATACTTAGCTTTTGAGATCATATTTGTGAGAGGTTTGAGGAGAGCTTGGAGGAGTGAAGGAAGAGGAGCTTGTACGAGTAAAGAAGGGCTACCATCTACAAGAGCTAAACAGGTAAGAGCAAACCCAAAACTCCCTCATTTTTTTGTCATTCCTATTTGTATTTTTTTCCTCCCTCTCCTATTCTTTCTCATTCTTTCTTATTGCTCATTTTATTGCAGGTTGTCCATCGATATTTATATTCCAAAATAGTGTTCTCTTGGCTTACATGTGTCATTCCACTTTTGGTTTTCATGATGGTGTTTGGGAGTAGCAATAGAAGGGAAGAAGAAGATAGTGGTCCCTGTTACCCACCACATGTAGGTGACACCCATAGGAGAAATTTTTCTCCTAGATTGTCTTCAGCCAGCAGCCAACAACCCCTTGCAACCTCAAGATAGCTCGATATGCCACTATCTCCGCCACCTAAGCCAGTCATTATGCACCCTCACCCATTTGTCGTGATTGTATGTTTGAAGGTAAGCCTTCCAACCCTTAAGGTATAGTTTTCATTATGTAGTTGGGTATTTTCGCTTACATATTATAGACACTTTTGGGCATGGATTAGTGAGGGTATTCGGCAGAAAGAATGGGCTCGGTATTTATTCTTGTCCCCTTGTCCAACTTGGTGGTAAACTTGTATCCTAGTCCCGTGGGATCTCCTTTATTGGCTACTGGCTTTAGAAATGACCCTAAATGGGAAACCCTGATTTTGGTTGCGTGCTCCCACTTCCCAACATCACATACATCACTCCCCTCTGCTCATTATAACCCCTTTACACATATTTCCCATTTGGGTCCACAAGGAGTTAGCATCCCCCTCCCCGTGTCCACACTTTCGATTGGGCCTGAAACAATGATCCAAAGGTTGATGCAGCCAAAAGAGAAAGTAAAAAGTATAATTTGGCCACTCTCAACAGGAAATGTACCATAAAATGAAAAAGGTTGTTGGGACATACAAATTTAGCACATGGGCAAAAGGCAACATGAGCTCTACCCCTATCATCATCGCCATCACACTAGTTCATAGGACCCCTATATTGGCTCCCTACATCACTAAGGAACCCATGATTGTTCCAACCCCTAGTGAGCGATGAACTTCCCAACCTTAAAGGGGGTATTCACTACTATATCATTCGCATCATGCTCTCATCCCCTCGAGCTCTAAGTAGTTATAAAAGAAAAATCAATAAAAGGAAAAAATGCAAATGAACAAGGGTGGAAAAACAAAGGTCAGGGTAACTCATGTACCACAATTGCTCCCTCCTACATCTATACACCCAAGTGTGGGCCTCCCTCATCATAGCTACCCTTGTACCATGGCATATGGCTTGGAGCCTTCCCCTAATGCCCCAATTTGTTCCATCATTATATCACATGACACCTGTCATATGGCGGATGTACCATAGACCTATCACTCCCTTAGAGGTTGAAACCACTTAATAGGGTCCTTGATTAACCTCCTTGAACTTGGAGACACCTGTACACTCTAAAGTCCATTATGGAAGGGCATGCCACTATGAAATTCCCACTTGGTTCCAAGACTTGTAAGCTCATTTGCTCAATTACACTAATGATTTGTTGTACTGGAAGGTGAGGAGATGCATTGGACCTTATGCAGAATTGCAAGTGGGTTTTGGTCTCCCTATAGTCCATGGGCCTCCACTATAGCAGAAATTAGATAGCCATGTCATGGGATCCTTCAACACCATTCATTGCTCGCTCATGTCCAACTTATTTGATGATGATGATGCACCTGGACCACCTTTCCCAATCAGCTACACTCTTACACCACACACTTGGCTGTTGATCTAGGGCCCAAATGGGGTTTTGTCTCACCATGGGAGACAAAGAGAGGGCTTGCATCATTTTTCTAGCCCTTGCAGATGGGATACATGCTTTTTTGATTTAGTTGGAGACCCATGAGGATGTAGCCACTTAGGGGCGCCACAGGTCATTGCTTGGAGATCAAGGGGCCATCCCCTTCATCACTATCTTTGGAGCCCTTCTATTCATTTTGGCACATGTTGGATTTCATTTGGCCTTCCAACACCCCTCTTAGCTACTTATCTATCATTTCGACCCAATGTCACATGGTTCGGGTTCGAATTCGAGTTCGACAAAGATTAAGTTCGATTCGAATTCGAATTTTCTAATAAAGTTCGAATGGGGTTCGCCATTAAATTCGAATATATATAAATATTTTTTATATATCAATATATATTTATTATTGATTTTTTATCCTTTATATACACAACGTTTGTGTTTGTGTGATTTATGAAGTTGTTTAATGGATTGTCTAATATTGGTGTGTTTTTTTAATGTGTGTGTAGATAATTTAAGGTAAGTGATGTGTTTTTTGTTTTAAGTTTTTAATGGGGGGGTGGTTGATGTTGGATTTATAGTTTTAATTCTGTTGTATTGTTTGTTAGTTTTTTTAATATTATAAAAGAATAGTATCTAAAAGAAAATTATAAAATTATATGAATGTGATTCAAATTTTTTTAAAAAGGGGAAAAAAATGAAAAAGTTAAAACCATTTGATTTTGGCGAACCATTTGATTTTTCATGTATTAAATTTACAAGACTATTTGATGTTCAAAAAAAATTCCCATTCCCAATAATCTTGAGAAAGTCTTATCACGATAATGACATGATCAATCATGCGAAGTCCAGCATCACGAGGATGGCATAGATCGATCATCGAGGATCCATATGGTGGACGCCCTATTTACAGATGTATGAAATTATTGGTGCAATTGGGCAGACGAGTTAAATTCTTTGCCCTATTCACAGATGTAACTACAATTTATTTGTGCAATGGGGCAAACTAGTTATTCTTTTTTAGCGAAAATATTTCGCACAATTGGATAGACCAGTGAAAACCAAAATTTATCGAACTTAACCCGAACCTGAATTTTTTTTTTGAGGTTCGTCGAATTTCGAACCTCAAGGTTCAAGTTCAGCAAACTCTATGACACTGTTTTGACCCTCTTGAGAGGCTATTTATTCTTATTGTGGAGCTATTTGGTGGGCTTGTCACCAAAAGGATGTTATTTTGCACAGTGTATTTATTGTAGGGGCATTATTAGGCAAAATTAGGCCATTTGAATCCCTTGGTGGATCATATAAATATATGAGAGGTTCATTTGATCTATCATCGTCACTTGGATTTGGGATATATCTTTCTAAAGATTTCGGACCTGTAATTTATGGAATGATTTAGATGATTAAATGCATTTTGATATGTGGAATATTTTCGTTATCTCTCTTGGAGCTTTTGTTTGGCAAGTTTATGGATGGTTATACTCTTTTTGTCATGTAAGTGTTCTTTTCATGCGAATTTCATAATGTTTCATGTCCAATGTATGGAATGTTATGTCATGACTTTACTTGTGCCCTAAAAACTAATGCGAATTTATGAAACACTTGTAATCTTGGCTTGCTGCATATGTTATTCATATTGACAAAAAGAATGAATTTTCCTAGGGGTAGGTTGTGCAACTTTTACATTGAAACTCCATCAAATCTTGCATATCAAAGTATAAAAGTCTAAATTTGTTGTGAAGTTGCATCCACAAAGAGCGTAGCTGCTTCTTTAGGCTCCCTTGGATAAGGATATTTTCTAGGGCTTGGGGCCAAATTTTAGGGAGGAGGAATTTTAGGATTCTGTCTAGACAAGTTTCTTCATTTATGTCTCCTCTATGCATCCTCCGGTTTTGAACAAATTCCGACGATGGAATTTCAAATAAATTGATGCCCTAGCTATCACACCAAGAGGGAACCCTTGGAGCTGCTTTGACTTGGGGATTTCTTGAAGGTTTTCACTTTGTAGTTCATCATTCAAAACCTTTTCTCTTAACTATAGGTGATCATTAGATGAGCCTTTACCATGGTATATCTCTCAACCCTTGGTCCCTTGTAGTATTTCTCTGAAATGGATTTTCATGGAAAGTCACCATAGCCTCTCCCAAAGCTCACACTTTAATTGAATCTTTCCATTCAATGAGCCATCCTTGCCTCACTTGGAACCCTAGTAAACACATCAATCACAAGTGAGGGATTTTGGAAGTTTTGATCTTAGGAATTCATCATTTTTTAATATTCCTAAGACCGAGCTCATCATTCATAGGTCTTTCTTAGGGAGCCTTTTAGCTTTTCTTTAAGTATTTGAACCATTAATTGAGCCTCTCCTTTGAATGGTCCTAGGAAATCATGTTATACATTGCCATTGATCCTATCATTCAAATGATTTCCTCCATACTGGGACTCCTCCTATTGGTGAAAGTCCGTAAAGAGTAGGGGACATTGATAGTGGTGACAGTGGGTCCTTGTCCCATTGTTGTCACTTGGTCTAGGTGTGTCTCTTTGGAAACCCTCATAGGACCCCTGCTAAATTGAACAGTAACAGTGCCAATATTAGTGATACAATCTATGATGAGGAGGAAGAGTTTGAAGAAGAAGGGGATGAAGATAGCATTGAAATGCATGGGGGAAAAGCTGCATTGACACCCTTGTGAAATTATGTGACAAAACTTGACGAGGGTGTTAGTTTTTTATAGGGCTATATTTCTCTTAGCTTTGATAATTGCATTTCTTCGTTAATACATTAAGTTCACCCCATAACATCATAACATTATTCAAATATACATCATTATTAAGAAGCGTATGCAACTATGTAGAAAGAACAATACCATCATCATCAATGCAACAGAACATAAAGGAACAATAGAAGAAAAGCATTCACACATAGAGACACCAAGATTGGTCGGAGACAAGGGAAAAACCCACTATGGGGAAAACCCTTGCAAATTCTTCTTCTTATAGATTGTCATCAAATGATTCAGCAAAAGAGAGTACAATGATCCATATATTCATCTATGCAACTAACCAACAAAAACAACTACAACATCCATGAAATGAACCCAACAATATTTCTACTCAAAATCTGATTTTGAAGCCTGTAAAGAATTATCAATGTCTACAATCAACTGCTGAACCCTGCGATCACTGAGTGAAATCTTCGGACAACTAAAATTCCACATTTGAGTCTCGGTCACACGGAGTCATCTGAGCGACTATGGCTTCTTGGTCACTCGCTGAAGCACTGTAAGCGAGAGATGGTTGGATCTGCCCATATCTATCTCAGAGCCTCGATTGCACCCTTCAAGATGTTATGTAAGTGACTATAGCAACCCAGTCACTCCCTTAAGCCTGACATGCGAGCGACTAGGGTCGAATCTAGTCTGAGGCGAGCATGCGACTATGATTTTGAAACCCTAACTCTCGATCGTATGCATATTGAGATGTTTATGAGACTAGAAGGCTCCAATCACACTCATGACCCTCTATGGGAGCAATTGTAGTCGAAACCTTCATGCGTTGTGCCTATGACTATGGCCCAAAACCCTAGATCTAAAATGCAATCTTCAGACCCTGCAATTTCACCTCAGAGCGAACCTATTCTTCCGTGGATGAGCCCCAGACCTGTGCGAGCCAAAAACCAAGATAGAAGAGTGTCTCATGATTGTGTCCAAATGAGGTAGAGGTCACTTGTATTTATTGTTATTTTTTGGTAGCATCAGAAGTTCTCTAGCCTTGAAAATTGGTGGAGAGGCTAAGGCACATGAATTCTAAAGAATCCAGAAACCGTTTGGTGAAATTCCACTCGAATTGTATTTTATTAAAATGATTAGTATTGTTAATGGAGTTCCTAAGTCTAAACTTAGGGAAATTAAAATATTAATGGGTATTAATCAAAATATGGGTGAGAATGATATGGAAGGAGAATCAAGTCATGTTTTAATCTTAGTCGTTGATTAGAGACTTAATCTCAGTCATTGAAGACTCAACAAGAAAAGTATAAAATGGAAGCTTGGGTTTCATTTGAGAAGACACACAAAGAGATTGAGGAAATCGATTTTATGAGGTGAGAAGTTCTCAGGAGGAAAATCGATTGGGGAGATCTTGCAGTTGAGGGATGGAGAGAATTCGGGAGAAGGACTTTCCGGAAAATATAGAACAGAGAGGCGGAGAGAGCTTGCAGAGAAGCAACACAATAGCCAGGAGAGCTAACGCAGAAAAGCTACCTGTCACGCAGATTCCAAAGCTGCCGGAATAGCTGAAACTAGTGGGAACTTCTAGAACTGTCGGAACAGTCGAAAGCGCTGATGCAAAGGCAACGCATTAGCCGAGAGAGCTGACACAGAAAAGTTGTCTGTCACATAGAACCCGAAACTGCCAGAATAGCCAAGAGAGCTAACATAGAGAGTAGAGAAGGTGACGCAGAGCTAGTGTAGAAATAGCCAAGGTAAGCTAGTGTTGTACCGGATCAACTGGAATTCTGCTGGGTGAAGTGAGGTAAAACTCACTCAGATTTTCCCCTAGTATTTTCTCTGTAAAGGATTGCTAGCTGAGCATCCTAGATATGTATTCAGATATTTCTCCTACATAATAATAAAACCCTTAGAATTGTTGCATCAGTTTTCCCGCATTGGTTTTTCCAGGGACTATTGTGTCCAAAAAATAAGTATGTCCATGCATCTTGTTCTTTGCTCTATTTCCTGTTTCATGAGTTCAAATATTTAATTAGTATAGGTTGCAGAAGTAATTTACTTCAGTATTCAGAAGAATAACTTGATGAATGTAATTTAAAAATCAAGTAGGTGAAGTAGATTCAGATTTGCTGCAGTAGGGGTTCCTTCAGTAGTAGGAATTTTCACATGGTATCAGAGCATTGATTTTGAAATAGGCAAGATCGGATTCAGTGCTGAGCAATGAGGCCAAAAGCTGCACTTGGCAGCAATTCGAATCCCCTTGAAGGGATTGCACAGTCCTTGTCAGGAAGCAGATCCAAGGAAATCTCCCTCTGAGTGAGACGAAAGAGGTACAATTTCCAATTCGTGAGGTTGCAGAGGCAGAGGGAGTGACGCAGATTCTCAGCACAGTGCTTGAAGGGCATAGCTTCTACTGGGGAATAAATCTGCTGGAAAAGAAAGAAGACACGTAGAAGGGGAATTTTCTCCTCAGAGAACTTTTCGCCAAAAAGTTCGAATTTCTCACTTGCTGAGCAGTGACTAGAGGAGTCAATTCCACAGTTGGGTGAGATGGCATTGCATGGGCTCAGAGATCAAGACAAGTTGGATGGTGCCTCCAACTATGTCATATGGGATACTAGAATATTAGCTGTTCTGGAGGAATATGATCTTGAGGCCTACGTCAAAAGTGTTGTAGTTGTTACGGCTGACAATGATCAAAAGAAGAAGTACAAGGCCGAGCAGGGGAAGGAAAAGAGGCTCATTCTCGATGGAGTTCAAGATCATGTGGTCTCACACTTGCAAGGCAAGGATACAACTCGAGAGATGTGGGAAGCCTTGTCTTCACTGTATGAAGGTTCTTCCGAACATTGGAATATGTACCTAGAACAAAAGTTGCAGCGAACATTGATGCAGAAAGGAGAAGGGGTGAACCTCTATCTTCAATGTCTTCAGGACACTAGAGACCAGCTTGCTGTAGTGGGTTCGACTCCTCAGCCAACCACAATGGTGAGGTTAGCCCTGAATGGAGTCTCGGATGAATGACAAGTTTTTGTCCAAAGCATATTGGGCAGAGAAAAACTACCTTCATGGGAGGAGATGTGAACGACTCATCAACAGGAGGAGTTAAGGAGGTACCTAGTGAAGGTCAACCTCAATTGCAATAGTGGGAATGACACAAAGACGAAGGAGGAGGAGGAGAACGCAAATCTGGCATCAAAGGGATAGGCGAAGCCGAAGCGAAAGGAGGACATTTCAAAGGTGAAATGTTTCAGTTGTGGCGAGATGGGACACTATGCATCCTAGTGTCCTTTGAAGAAAAAGGAAAAGGATGAGAAACATGATCCTAAGGCTGTTTCAGCAAAGATTGACACGAATGAGTTTGCCATGAATGCCCACGCATCCCCAGGAGGGAGGTGGGGCGATATTGAGTTGTAGTCAGGAGGACTACATGTGGGCATGATCCTTGAGGAGTCCACCTCTTGGATCAATTCCTTGCTACAGGAGCCCAAGATTCAGTAGTAGCAAGATGGACTTAGTGTCAGATGATGCAGTGGAGTTTTTGGAAGACAGATGCAATAGCAGGGGACCAGAAACCGATCAGCGCAGAACAAGGTTGGCAGCAGTGTAGTTGGCACAGTGTAGGAGTTAGCAACATCGCAGAAGATTCAGAGGGTCAAAATCAGCAACAGTCAGATTCCAACATTCATTGTATTATGTTGAACACAGTTAAATTAAACGAATTGCGGTTGTTTTTCAGTTTCTTCTCTCAGCAACTGAGTTGTTGTACAGATGCAATGTTAGCAATGGCAGTGGTAGTGTCATCGGCAACAATACAGTAGCAACAAGAGCACAATGTTGGTGGCAGCAGTAGTACAGAAAGGAGGTGCTTCAGAAATAGAGCATCATGCAGGTGGACATTGTTGCTAGAGCACTTTCCTCGCTAAGAGGGAGTGTTTGATTTTGGTAGCATCGGAAGTGATCTAGCCTTGAAAATTGGTGCAGAGGCTAAGACACACGAGTTCTAAAGAACCCAAAAACCGTTTGGTGAAATTCCACTCGGATTGTATTTTATTAAAATAATTAATATTTTTAATGGAATTCCTAAGTCTAGACTCTAAACTTAGGGAAATTAAAATATTAATGGGTATTTATCAAATTATGGGTGAGAATGATCTAGAAGGTGTATCAAGTAATGTTTTAATCTTAGCCGTTGATTAGAGATTTAATCTCGGTCATTGAAAACTCAATAGGAAAAGTATAAAATAGAGGCTTGGGGTTCATTTGAAAAGACACACAGAGAGACTAAGGAAATCGATTTTTTGAGGTGAGGAGTTCTCAGGAGGAAAATCGATTGGGGAGATCTTGCAGCTGAGGGGCAGAGAGAATCTAGGAGAAGGACTTTCTGGAAAATACAAAACAGAGAGGCAGAGAGAGCTTACAGAGAGGCAACGCAGTAGCCGGGAGAGCTAACGTAGAAAAGTTGTCTGTTAGGCAGATTTCAGAACTACCAGAACAACCGAAACTGTTGGGAACTGTTGGAACTACTCGAACTGTTGGGAATTGTGGGAACAACCGAGAGAGATGACGCAAAGGTAACGCAGTAGCTGGGAGAGCTGACGCAGAAAAGTTGCTTGTCAAGCAGAAGCCGAAACTGTTGGAACCACCGGGAACTGCCGGGAACTGCCGGAACTGCCAGGAGAGCTAATGCAGAGGGCAGAGAAGGTGACACAGAGCCAACGCAGAAATAGCTGGGGTCAGCCAGTCTTGTGCCGGATCAACCGGACTTCCGCCAGGCGAAGTGAGGCAAAACTCACTCAGATTTTCCGCCAGTATTTTTTCTATAAAGGATTTATAGTTGACCATTTTAGATATGTATTCAGATATTTCTCCTGCATAATAATAAATCCCTTGGAACTGTTGCACCGGTTTTCCCGCATTGGGTTTTTTCAGGGACTATTGTGTCCAAAAAATAAGTGTGTCCTATGTATCTTGTTCTTTGCTTTGTTTTCTATTTCATGAGATCAAGTATTTAATTAGTGTAGGCTGCAGAAGTAATTTGCTTCAATATTGAGAAGAATAACTTGATGAATGTAATTAAAAAATCAAGTGGGTGAAGTAGATTAAGATTTGCTGCAATAGGATCTCCTTCAGTAGTAGGAATTTTCACATTTATAGCCTTCCAAGAGGGTCCACTTTGCTTTAGGGCCGACCTTATCAAATATGCACATGTGGGTTCTTATTCATAAATACACTTTCCCTTATCTGATTTGAGTGATATTTAGGTCGATTTTGGTTCTCTCAAAAAGAGGAATTCAATGCAAACATTATCTCCATTAAGTGAGATGCCCAAAGTGGAATTTTACGACAGTTGCATATGTTTAACAGGGGAAACAGGTGGTGGAAGCTAAAATTTTTTGTGCCCTCATGATTTTCATGGAGGAAAACCTTATAGTGGTTCATATACCCATGTGAGGAGGCATCTTTGTGGGGTGCTAGATAGTGATGACAAAAAGGGTCCCATAGGGATATCAATTTTTCCCTAGTTTCAATAGAACAAAGAAAAAAATACATCCAAATAGAGGAGGTCGCACAAAATAAAATCAAGACACAAAAAACTTATTTAGTATCAAGTGCAATTGCAACTTCTAGATTTGTAGCTCATCTCTTCATGGTACTTCTACAACCTTTGAGAATAGAAGAACAATAGAAAATGTCCTTAATGTTGTTGGGAGGGATGATGTGGATAGGAAGGTGTTCTGGTTTCTTTATGCTTACGGTGTGGCGTTCATTGTGTTTTACTCTCCCTATTGGCATGATATGGTTAAGGGCATCAATGAAGCCCCAAAAGTATTCAAGAGCCATGTTACCCACCACCTATGGGTGACACACATAAGAGAATTTTTTCTCCTAGATTGTCTTCAGCCAACAACGAGTAGCCCCTTATAGCCCCTAGATAGCTTGATGTGCCACCATCTTCGCCACCTGAGCCAACCATTATGCACCCTTGCCCATCTGTCATGATCGTATGTTTGAAGGTGGGCCTTCCAATCCCGAAGATATGGATTTCATTACGTAGTTGGGTTTTTTTGCTTGCTTATTATGGACACTTCTGGGCATGGATTAGTGGGGGGATTCAACGAAAAGAATGGGCTTGGTTTGTTCTCTTGTCCCCTTGTCCAACTTGGTGGTTAACCTTGTATCCTAGTCCTATGGTATCTTCTCTATTGGCTACTAGCTTAAGGAGTGGCACTACATGGAAAAACGTGATTTTGGTTGTGTGATCCCTCTTGCCGACATCACATACATCACACCTCCCTACTCATTATAACCCCTTTTCACATATTTCCTGTTAGGGTTCACATTTATGATTTGTCCATTGGGTTCAAAAGGAGTTAGCCTCCCCTTCCCCTTATCCACACTTTCTATCTGGCCTAGAACGATGCCACAGAGATTGATCCAGCTAAAAAGAAAGTAAAAAGCATGATTTTTCCACCCTCAATAGGAAATGCACCTTAAAATGCAAAAGATGGCCGGGGCATACAAATTTAACACATGGGAAAAAGCCAACATGAGCTTTACCCCTCTCATTATGGCCATCAACTTCATTCCTAGGACCCCTCATATTGGCCTCCTGCACCATTAAGGAACCCATTATTGTCCCAAGCCCTGGTGGGGATGAACCGCCCTACCTTAAGTAGGTATTCACTGCTATATCATTCACATCATGCTCTCATACCCTAGCCCCGAGAAATTATAAAAGAAAAATAAATAAAAGGCTAAAGGCATATGAAGAAGAGTGGAAAAATAAATGTTGGTGTAACCCATGTACCACGATTGCTCCCTCCTACATCTATACACCCAAGTGTTGGCTTCCCTCATCATAACTACCCTTGTAGCATGGGATGTGACTTGGAGCCTTCCTTGATGCCCCACTTCGTTTCATTATTATATCACCCAACACTTGTCATATGACAGATGTACCATGGACCTATCACTCCCTTAGAGTTTGAGACCACTTAATAAGGTCATTGATTAACCTTCTTCTTGAACTTGGAAACACCTGTACACTCTAAAGCCCATTATGGAAGGGCATGCCACTATGAATTGCCCACTTGGTTCCATGACTTTTTAGATCATTTTCTCGATTACATTAATGATTTGTTGTAATGGAAGGTGAGGAAATGCATTGGATCTTATGCAGGATTGCAAGTAGGTCTTCATCTTGGGGTTTGGTCTCCCTATACGGGGTCCAAGCCCTCTAGAGGATCATATTGGAATTTATAGGGTGTGCGTTGTGAGCCATGGGCCTCCACTATAGTAGAGAGTAGATAGCTATGCCATGGGATCCTTCGATGCCATTCATTGCTCACTCGTGTCCCACTTATTTGATGATGATGCAACACCTAGACCACCTTGCCCACCCGGCTAGACTCTTGCACCACACACTTGGCAGTTGATACAGGGCTCAGATAGGGTTGTTTCTCATCATGGGAGACGAAGGGAAGGCTTGCATCATTGTTCCAACCCTTGCATATGGGATACACGCTTGTTCAATTCAATTGGAGACCCATGAGGATGATTTTGTGCCCCCACGACCACTTAGAAGCACCATAGGTCATTTGCTTGGAGATCAAGGGGCCATCCCCTTCATCACTATTTTCAGAGCCCTTCTATTCATTTTGGCACATGTTGGACTTCATTTGGCCTTCCAACGACCCTCTTAGCTACTTATCTATCATTTCATCCCTCTTAAGAGGTTGATTATTCTTATTGTGGAGCTATTTGATGGGATTGTCACTAAAAGGATGTTACTTTGCACATTATTTTTATTGTAGGGGCATTATTAGGCATAATTAGGCCATTCCAATCCCTTGGTGTATCAAATAAATATAGGAGAGGTTCATTTGATCTCTCATCATCACTTGGATTTGGGACATATCTTTCTAATATATAATATTTTTGCTCTCTTTTGGAGTTTATATTTGGCAAGTTTATGGATTGATATACTCTTTTTGTAATGTAAGTGTTCTTTTCATGCAAATTTCATAATGTTTCATGTCTAATGTATAGAATGCTATGTCATGATTTTACTTGTGCCCTAAAGTTTAATGCAAATTTATGAAACACTTGTAATCTTGGCTCGTTGCATATGTTATTCATCTTGCCAAGAAGAACAAATTTTCTTAGGGGTGGGTTGTGCACTTTTTACCTTGAAACTCCAACAAATCTTGGATGTCAAAGTATAAAAGTCTAAAGTTTTCATGTAACTGCATCCATTATTAGTGAAGTTGCTTCTTTTGGCCTCCTTGAAGAGCGAAGTTCTTAAATCTTAATCATTTTGACTCCAATCTTCCCAATAGCCAGGCAATGGTCCTAGATCGTTGATGATTACATTAACTTAATGAAACATCATTCTGTCACCTCTTTTCTTCCTCTTTTCTTCGTCCTCTAAGGATAAGGAGATTTTCTAGGGCTTGGTGTGAAATTTTAGGGAGGAGGAATTTTAGAATTTTGTCCAGACAAGTTTCTTCATTTATGTCTTCTCAAGGCATCCTCTAGTTTTTAACAAATTATGACGTTGGAATTTCAAATAAATTGATGCAGTAGCTATCACACCAAGAGGGAACCCTTGAAGCTGCTTTGGCTTGGGGATTTCTTGAAGATTTGCACATCATTCAAACCCTTTTCTCTTAATTATAGGTGATCATTGGATGAGCCTTTACCACGGTATATCTCTCAAACTTTGGTCTCTTATAGTATTTCTCTCAAGGGGTTTTCGTGGAAAGTCACCCTAGCTTCTCCAAAATCTCACACTTTAATTGAATATTTCCATTGAATGAGCCATCCTTGGCTCACTTTGAACCCTAGTATATACTATAAACACATCAATCACAAGTGAACGATTTCAGAAGTTTTGATCTTACACATTCATCATTATTGAATATTCCTAAGCCCAAGGTCATCCTTCATAGATCTTTCTTGGGGACTCTTTCATCTTTTCTTTAAGCATTTGAAACATTAATTGAGCCTTTCCTTTGAATGGGCCTTGGAAATCATGTTATACCTTCCCATTGATCCTATCATTCAAGTGATTTACTCCATACCAAGACTCCTCCCATCGGTGAAAGCCCGTAAAGAGTAGGGAACATCGATTGAGGTGACAATGAGTCCTTGTCCCATTTTTTCCATTTGGTCTAGTAGTTCTCTGTTAAATACTCCTCGTTGGGCCCCTTCTAGATTGAGTGGTAACAAACCCCAACTATGAGAAAGCTAGAATTGTGTCATTAGAAATATCCATTGTATCAAATGGTTGGACATAAAAATCATTGAGCATATTGATCCACACATCTTTTGGTATGGGTGCTTGGTGAACACATTGAACCTTTTGATGCATGATATTGTGAAGCATAAAGAATTTGGATGGATTAATGAGCTTTACAAGAGAGGGAAGCAACTCAATAAATATGTCAAAGGACATACAAGGTTAAACTACTTTTATGGCAATTACTCCAAGTTGCAATTGCTTAAACTTTCAAAAACTAGATTTGCAAGATATTACCTCACCTTTAGGAAGCTAGTGAAAATGCGACAAGCTTTAACTCATATGGTGACCTGTGAATCATGGGATGAAATAAAAATAGATAGAGATGGTGCTAATGTAGTCAAGGACACTATTCATGACAGTTACTTTTTGTCACATATTCAATATGTTTTGCAATTCACCAAACTAATTTATTACATGATCAAGTTTGCAAATTTAGATCGGCTAATAATTGGGAAGGTGTATGAGAAAATGGATAGCATGTTGGGGCAGATTAAAGACATTGTTGAGCCTAGAGATATCACCTTGTACAATTATATTCGTGCAAAGGTGGATAAACAATGGGAAATTCTAAACCTTCCATTGCATGCCTTAGCATATTTTTTGACACCTAAATACCATCATCCATCATGGCTTTCAACACCAATACCTGGTGGGGGGACTAGGAGAAAACCACACCTAGATTCAAAGGTTCTATCTGGTTATATGAAAGCACTGGATAAATTAGTCCTTGATGAGGAGTGTGCCATGCTACAGAAACAATTGGGGACCAATCATGCAATTAAAGATTGAAAGAATTTGTCTTCTCTTAAGTGGTGGAACATGCATGGAGGTGCTACTCAACTTATATAAACTTTGGCATTACGAGTGCTATCATAGGTGGTAAACACTTCTTCTACAGAGTGAAGTTGGAGCACCTATTCTTTCATCCACAATGTTAAAAGGAACAAGTTAAATGTAGATCGAATGGAGAGCTTGGTTTATGATCACTACAACTTGCAATTGTTGTCCCACTAATGTGAGGATGCAAAGAATAATAAATACTTGAAGGTTTAGGACAAAAATCCAGAGGAGGTAAATCTGGAGGATGGAGAGTTGCAATTAGGGCAATTGGATGATGCTCTTATTTAGGATGATGATAATCAATCTCAGACAACACCCCCATCAGGTCCCATGTTCCATTCTTCAAATAGTTAAGCAAAGGGTTCATCTTCAGGCTCAATAGTTCCCACAACCACCATCTTCTTCACTACCACCATGTGATGGTCGTGGTGTAAGGAGGAGATATTAGTAGATGTATTCACAATTTTATACTTTTGTCATAGATTAGACTCTAGACTAGTGTTAGTGTTGTGGATTTGAACTTTTTTGTCTTACTCTTCCTAGTTGAGTGTGTAGTTGGTGGTGGCCAAGTGGCCTATTTTATTAACATTATTATTTGAATTTTGGTCATGACTCATGTTGATAGTTGCTCACTTGCTAGATAATTTATTTGAATGTTTTACGATTTTATCTTCTAAATGTCTACTTTCTAGTATATGCTTAAAATTTTGGTACTTTCTACCTTCTATTATTTGTGATATGCTTAAAAATTTATGTATGTCTCTAATTGCTAGAATCTAGATGGTTTATGCTCGGATAATTAAACATTGGTGTACAACAAATGACATATCCATCTTCATTTATGTACAAATATGCATGTAATCATATCTTCTACAACTAATTTGGTATTTGGATTTTTTTTAATATGAATGCAAAAAATATAATATATATATTAGACGCTTCCAAGATGCTTCGCTTCATAGATTTTGGAAAATAACGCTTCGAACACTTCGCTTCCAAAAAACATCCCCACTTCATCCTTGCTTCGTGCAACATTGGCCCAAAGTGCTAGAATGTTGTGGGTGCTAGAGGTTCCCAATGTTCTAAGTGATGCTTAACAACTACTCGGAGTCCCATGGCTCTCAATGTTTTACTCGTGGGTGTCAACATGTCCCGCTAGAGGGCTTGGGCTCCAATTAAGTTGCCTAGCCCATGATGGAACCACCTGCCAATTACACACAATATCCAATGTTGTAAATTATATCATCGGGTACATTTAATCATATTTGCATCTAAGTGAACCAAGCATGCAAGTAATGGGCAATTTGACATTCCATACAAGGTGTCCCCTCCAAATTTTGGGTCTTGATCTTGCAAAGGTGTTACCTCAGGAAGTGACATGCCCTTGGTCTCCCCTTCAATCAATAGGTGTTAGGGAATAATAATGATGGAGTGGAGGGGAGAAGACTTCACAATCAAGTGCCATGGTCAATGGGACCAACAATGATGGGGAATTCCACATCCTTAGTAGATAGATGTGAGGAGGGAGAAATCATGGATTCATGTGTTACCAACTCAGACTTTGTCTTTCCACCCCTCTTATTTCATTTTACTTTTACTTGATATTTCCTTGTATTATTGCTCATAGCTCAATGGTTTTTGGAGCTTGCTTTGTATGATATATAGCAGTTATTACCCCTTTAAGAGTGGGGTAGTTCATCGCCCATCAAGGGTTAAGACATGCAAGGGTTCCTTGTCTTCTATGAGATATGGAAACATTGGCCTAGGAACTGAGTGATGTCCATATGAGTGAGGTAGAGGCCATCCTTGGCTTTTTCCCACGTGTTAATTTTAATGTCCTAGCCATCTTTTGCATTTTAGTATTCTTTTTCTTTTATTTGTGTCCATCATATTCTCTTTCTTATTTTTTAGCTGCATCAACCTCCCAGAGCAAATTTTTTCAGGCCCAACTTAGGTATGTGGATGGGGAAAGGGGTGTGGTAAATCCCAAAGGACCCATGGTCAGTTGAACCCAAAGAATGGAGGTGGACTAAGGGCTTATAATGTGATATGGAAAGTGTTAAGTATAGACTATGCTATTTCAGTCGAGGTTTCCCAAGTAGTGTGTTGAAGTTTCTAAATTTAATTAATTTAGAAACCCTTCATGCACTTTTTCTTATTTATTCCTACCTACTGGTTAATTTTTCTTTAACAAGTTATTTACAAAGTAAATACTGACAATAAACACCAGTGCATGCTCAACATATTACAGATCAACAAATAAAAGGAACAAGAACAAACACACCACATGACACCATTATTTTTGGACCAATGTCCCCGGAAAAACCCAATGCGGGAAAACCGGTGTAGCTATCTGAGGTTTTTCTTATTAAGCAATATCAGAGTACAATCTGGGTGTTGAAACTGGCCTACCCAACAGAGAATTTTCTTAGCATCTATACCTCACAGTTTGAGAGAAATCTCCTGGCTGAAACCCCCGAAAACCCTTCCAGCAGCTCCTCAACACAAAACTGCTCTGCAACCCCATCATCTGCCCAAGCTAGACTATGTAAGCCCCTCTTTGTCTCATTCTGGCCCTGCGTCAACCCTAGGAAGCCCTTCGTCAGCTCTAGGAGCCTTTGTGTTAGCTGCACTGGCCGCTTTGGTGCTCTGTGCAGCACTTGGCTGCCTCTGCGTGGCCCTGTGTGAGCCCTTGCTGGCTCTGTGTCACCCTTCTTGGCTGCTACGTTGCTTTCCCGACACAATCTCTGCCTTCTCTGTTTCTTTGTACTCAATTCCCCTCAGCTGCTCTCCCGATCACCGATTCTATCTCTCTTAGCAAACTCCGCTCTAGAGAATACAATGACTGATCATCTGGTGTGTTCTCTAAATGACCCTCAAGCCTCCTCTTATAATTTTCCTGTTGACATATCGACGGCTGAGATTAAGACCCTAATCAATGACTAAGATTAGATCTAGCTTGATCCATGTCTTTTGGACCATTCTAACACAGATTCATATTAATACACATTACTATTTTATTTTTCCCAAGTTTAGACTTAGGGACTCCATTAAAGATATTAATTATTTTAGTATCTCCTGATCTGTTTAGAATCTGCTCAAACCCTTTCTAGGTATTGGAGATCTCATGTGCCCCAAACTCTCCACCAAATTTCATGGCTAGACCACATCCAATGCTACCCCAAATCAACATAGTGCCCCTCCTAAACCCATTGGGCCATTAGGGGAGGTCCCACTAGACTAGGGTTGAAAATTAGCCCCCCATTTAAGGTGAGGGAACAAAATTATGGTCAAAAACATTCCTTCTTCCAAGCTGCCCCATAATCCATGCCAAATGCCCAAATACAAACAAGCATAAGCAACCGATTGCAAAATGAATAAAGTACTTTTTGATAAAAATCCCACCTTCCAACATGCGCTCTCGACAGATGGGCGAGGAAACATATAATGAATGCATGTAGTAGACATATGAATAACACATCGTCATCATTTATAAGTGGTCATTAGGGGTTGTAAGCTATCTTCTTGAAGAGATGAAGGAGAAAAATTTCTCCTGTGGGGTCACCCACTTTTGGTGGGTAACATCTGGCTCCAACTGGGACATGAGCTCATCGTAGAGCTCATGATCCATGCACTCGAACAAGGAGTTCATGAGAACTCCAACAATCTCCTGAGATGCAGACCTGTAACCTACACATTACAACTTGTTTGGGAGCATGTGCATTGTGCATACGATATCACTCATGTTTTATATGAAATAATAAAACCATATAGAAAATAAATCTAATCTAACTATTCTAAGTGAAAACTAATCTATATGAAACATAGAATGAGGGATTCTAGCATGAGAAAGAAATATGTAATGCACCTACACTACTGTGCACAACATGTGAATGTCAGAACATGAGAAGGGTGAGGCAGCTCCCTTTCACCGGTGAAGGCAAAAATTCAACATGAAGCTTAGCTATGTAAAAGTACTCGCCACCAAATTTCCCATGGAACCTAACAGGAATAGGATCCTTATCAACTTGAACCAAGTCCCCAGGTTGGAATTATTTCCTTGGCTTTTGGACCCGTCACTTTGCAAGAGTGGTCTATTTAGGATTTGACTTCTTGATTTGACAAACTCCTTGAGGAGGAGAAGGCAAGATAGGCTTAGATGACTTTGCCAGAGGACCTTGATTTTTTCTCCTAAGCTTATGATTAGGAAATGGAAACGGGTCCAAATATTCCACATGATTTGGTAGTTAGATCTCCCTATAGAGGATAAATGCAGTCTGTTAAAATTGGCAACTATGGCCAAATTCCACCTTGGGATAGCTCATTTGATGGAGATGACGATTGCATTGGATTCCTCTTTTTGAGAGGTCCAATATTGATAGAAATATCATCTCATTCGGACAAGCAAAAGTGATTTTGAATTTATGACCACACATGTACAAATTGTTCAAGTCAGCCTTAGCTTAATGTAGGCTCAAGAAGCCCAAGGGATGTGTCTCTTCACCCACAACAAAGTATATAAATAGAAAAGACCTCACACCTCATTTGGACATCCATCACTCACACATTCTTCTCTCTCTCTTCATCAGATTGGTTCGTACAACTTGGGCATCCTCTCTCTCTCACACATGTGGCAAGGAGGACAATTTTCTGGGCAGAAAATTACAGGCCGAATTTCAAACTTCAGGACCAACGTTGACAAACGTTGACCAAGGATATTTTGACCTGTTTTGACTGTGGTTTTGAGGGAAAATTTTCGGTTTCTTTAGGTTGCATTGACTAACACAAAAATCGAGGATTTTGGAGTTGTTTGACCTGCGTTGACCGCAAAGCTGACCGCAGATTGACCAAGTTTGACTAGAGTTTTTGTGACTATGTTGGGTTGAATTTTACCACTTCTAGAGGTCAAATTTGACTACGTTTGACTGAGCTTCAAAGGAGGTGTTTTACTGTTGTTTTGACTAAAGTTGACTTTCTAGTTAGGGCTGAAGTTTGATTACAATTGACTGCAGAATTTGACAGGGCTTATTTCACTTTGTATTGGGCTAGTCTATACGACTTTTGTACTCTCTCTCTCTATTGAACTATTGAATAATAATAAGAAGTTTTGATCAAAGGGTTTCCCCACATTGGGGTTTTTCCCTAGCATCCGCCAAATTTGGTGTCCTCTTATCTTGGCTTGTCTTCTGCATTTGTTTTATATCTATCTGCATTTATTATCAATGTGATTAATGGTTAATGTGATTGCTACTGGAAATAATTGGAAGTTTTTATTGGGTTGCTAAAGGAACATTGAAGTAAATTGTGCTAAGCATAGAACATACCATTTTTATCTAAAATTAACATGGTATCAAACCCGAGTTGAAGACAAAGCCCAAGCAAGAGTAGAAAAAACAATCACTAAGGGAAGTTGTTGGATAAGAATTTGGAGCTAGCCTCAATGACGACTACATCATACTTCAAATCCAAGGACAAACTTATGGACAAATCCGACTATCATGCATGGAAGATGTCTCTGGACTTGACTTTGGAAGACAATGATGTTATGGACTATGTTTGTCAGGCCAGGTAGTAACTCCATAAGGCAAAAATGATTCGTGTGTTCAATTCTATCAGGTAGGTCTTCATTATATACATGAGGGAGAGACTGTTTAGTTCATCTCCCGATGACTGTTCATATTTCTAATTTATCTATTTACATAAATTCACCCAATCACAAGGATTAGGTGTCAACATTCCCCCCCTTAATCTGAAGGGATGTTGATGAGTCCAAGCATCATTCTGAATCGTTCAAGCTTTTCTCTTCCAAGCGCTTTGGTGAAGATGTCTGCAATTTGCTCATTTGTGGAACAATGACGGCAATGGATTGTTTTGGCCTCAACATGATGTCGAATCAGATGATATTTAGTATTGATGTGCTTCGTTCGATCATGGAATTTTGGGTTCTTGGCCAACTTTATTGCAAAGGTATTCTCAATCATGAGTGGAGTTGATTGTACTTGTTTTACCTACAAATCTTCAAGAATTTTTCTGAGCCACACAATTTCTTTTGTTGCTTCAGCTGCTGCCACATATTCTGCTTCTGTAGTGGAATCTGCTGGAACTAATTGTTTGCATGATCTCCAAGAGACATCTCCTGATCCAAGAATCATAGCATATCCTGAAGTTGATACCCCAGTTTCTTTGCCTCCATAAAAGTGTGAATCAGAGTATCCAACCAAGCTGAAGCCATCCACCTATGTATACTTGATTCCAAAGTCTTGAATTCCCTTCAAATACCTTAGAACTCTTTTTGCAGCAGACCAATGTCCCTCACAAGGCTTTTGCATAAACCTGGAGAGGATTCCAACAACAAATGAAATGTCTAGTGTGGTAGTAGTTAGGTAGTTGAGACTTCCTATAAGCTGTCTGTACTTTGTTGCATCCTCAAATTCCTTTCCTTCAATAGATGTGAGCTTTAAGTTTGTTCCATTGGTGTAGAAAGAGGATTGCACTCTGTCATGCCAAATCTGTTTAACAAATCTCCAATGTATTTCTTTTGAGAAAGAAATATGGATTTTGGATGTTGGGTTACTTCAATGCCAAGATAGTAATGAACGTAGCCCAATCAGTCATTTCAAAATTTTTTCCTAATTCTTTCTTTATGGATGCAATATAGCTTTCATTGTTCCCTGTCATTAAAAGATCATCTACATATACCACAAGATATACAACTGTTTTGCCAACTTTCTTGACAAATAAAGTTGCATCATCAAGATCAAAATGATTGAAGTTGAGTTTCAGAAGATGCTCAGTTAGCTTTTCATACCAGGCTCGTGGTGCTTGTTTGAGGCCATACAAGGACTTCACAAGTTTGCATACTTTATGTTCATGTCCTTTCACAGCAAATCCTTCAGGCTGGGACATAAAAACATTTTCTTTTAGATCTCCATTCAAGAAGGTAGTTTTTACATCCATTTGATGGACTTTCCAACCGTTCTGAACTGCTAGTGCAAAGAGTGTCCGGATGGTGGCCCATTTTTCTATGGGAACAAAAGTTTCCTCATAATCGACCCCTTCCTTCTGTGCAAAACCTTTTACCACAAGCCTAGCTTTGTGCTTGTCAAGTGAGCCATCAGCTTTGTACTTCTTCTTGTAGACCCACTTGTAGCCAATTGGTTTGGTTCCAAATGGAGGATCAACCAGCTTCCAAGTGCCATTCTTTATGAGGGCATCATACTCCTTTTGCATTG
>APFE030548040.1:61583-80065 GCA_000404065.3 Pinus taeda
AAAAATAATAATAATAATAATAAATAAAAATAAAATAATAAAATAAGTCGAAATTTTGAGAAAACAGATGCAAAATTTTAACTTTTTATTTATTAAAATTTCAACAGATGAGATTAATAGATATCTTGATCCTCATCGACGATCAAGATCATTTTGACATGGATCACTCGAACTAGCCGTTGGGAATTTTTCCTTTAAATAGGGTGCTAGGGGTCATTTGAGATCATTCGATCTGTGAGTCTTGTGCTAAAAAAAACTCTGTTGTAAACTTTTTCTAGTGTAATAAAGAAAGACTTTGGAGTTGAAATCTTGTTGGTGTTACTCTCCTAAAGTGTTGTAAGTTGTTTTATTTTCCGCATAATTTTATTTTCAGCCATTAGTAATAGCTTGGTGAAGAGTGATGTTGAACACAGGTATCTTGTTCACTCACTAGGGTTTTAATAGTAATAAAATTTCTGAAAGTAATGGCAGGTATCTCCATTGGATTTGGAATTTAGTATTGTTTTTTCCCTCTTTATTGATAGCTGAAGTGAGCTGTGCAGGAAATCCGGATTGAAAATATTAATGGGCGTTTGGGGATGTTCTAGGCTGAACCAGCCAACTCCCGAAAAGCATTCTCTTGTAGAGCCTAGCCAGTTTCGATTCTAGGTCTGTTATTTAAGTTTATTTTTTGAATTGCATGAGAGATTTCTGAAGTATCTCATAGTAAATCTGAAACTCTGGAAATATTATTGTGGATTACTGACAAATCTGGCCATTATAGAGTCATAATATTGTAAATTTTTTTTAGGGCTGGTTTTAGGGTTTTCAATTTTGTTTTTTGGCACATACTTCTGTTTTTTTTGTTTTTGCCATTGCAAGCTATAGGTATAGAATTTAGAAAGTTTTTCAGGGTTTCCAACAGGGATAATCTTTAATGGATTCTCAAAATCTTTTAAGGAAATTTGAGAGTTTATCAAAGCTGTCTGCTGCTCAGGGTTTCATTTTACTGAAAATTTTCAAAATTTTTTATTGTTGTGTAAAATCACACAGCCCCACGGATCTGCAAACCAAATCCGCACCTTGGATCTCTATCAATCCTTCCACTCAGCCTGCTATCCTGTGGTAATCAACTCCATTCTATCTACGCTGTTGTATAAAGCCAATCAGTGCTCATCCTCCACATAGCAGCCGTCAACTCTTCTCTGCGCAGCCTTGTTTTTCAACGTATAAATTGCTCCATCCAGCGCACAGGTCCCTCAAAACCTGTGCACCTGCACATATACAAAAGAATCAGTCCACATTTCTTCCTCAACCGCAGCTCCTTGCTCTTCACTGTAGCCTGCATTGTGAAGAAACGTTGCCGCCGCTGCCATTCCTGCACTATTTCCACGCTCAGCTTGAGTTTACACCTGCAAACTACAAGCATTTGAAGTATCTCTGCCTACACCTGCCCAGCCTCCTCATATGCTGCCCACGTTTATTGGCTCCCTCTCTCTCCGTCATACGCAGCCGTCACCAGCATGCTGCCATAATCTCCTTCACATGCCCATCCGCAGTTGTTCAGTTATGCTTCATCGTTCCTCCTTCCACACGCTGGTAGCCTTTCTTCCTCCGTCCAAGTTCCTAAACCCTTCATCATAGTTGCATCTTCAAACGCTGCATCCCACGTTATCATCCTCGGTCAAACAGGTTTCAGCTCCTCACGTGTACCTGAAAACACAGCAAAACTCAAAACATTCATTGTTAAATATTTTGTTTGGCATCATTTAGATTTCATGTAGTTAGGATTTAGATCAAATTCAGATTTTCATTACTAGTTTAGAAATTTTCCTCCTTAGGGTTAGCATCGTTAGATTTTATGGAGCGTATTTTCTTTCTATATAACTTCATCTTAGTCAACAACATAAATTTGGCTTTAGCTTTTAGATTTGTCTCATGTCATTTTGTTTATTTAATTTTTTATAATAATTAGAAATGCAATTTTTCATTCAGTTTAGATTTTGATAATATTAGTTTTGTTTAGTTAGCATTTATGTTTTATTAAATTTTTATTAGAGTTAGACTTTTTATGTAGTTCAATTTTAGAATTAGATTTATTTTATTTAATAAACAACTTCAAAATCATAAAAATTATAAAATTATATAAAAAACACAGAGTTTCTTTTTGTTTAGATTTTAATTTTATTTAGTTTTAGATTTATTTAGATTTTAGTTTGTTTTTTTTTTTTTTCAAGCTTAGAAAATCATGAGAAAAAAAAAAAAAATAATAATTAATTTAATTAATTAATTAAATTAAATAATAAAATAAAAATATATATATATAAAAAGTCATTTTTCTGAAATATTCTTGTGTCGCACCGCACTTAGTCTTAGCATATTTTGTCACGTTTCCAAATTTTGGTGTATTTCGCTAAGGCTATTAGATCTTTGATGTGGGACTAATATTTATCATTTTTATGTGGTTAAACATGCTTAAATGTTCATTTGAAGATTAGCTATATGAAAGTGGTAGTTGGTTAGCATTTAAATTTACGTGGTTATTTAAAGCATTTAATCTTCCGAATTTTAATTACTGGAAAATTGTTAAGCCATCGAGCATTTATCGATTATCTCGCATATGGTAAAAGTTAATCTTTGTTTGAGTTATTTGATGGTAAACGATTGTTAATGAGTTCATATTTCTGCAAGCATTTGATAAATAATCATTTAGTCATTAACTCCATAAGGCACTAGTCCATTAACTTAATAAAATCAATTAAGTGTTTGTTTCCCCTCGTGTCTCCCAATCCAACTGGTCCACATTTGGTCATCCATTGTCCCATAGGGTCTACCCCCCTTAGCCACGGGAGACAGGGTTAAACGAAGAGATCGAGGATCAGGGTGACAGCCCCTGGTCTGAGCGTTGTCGTGACAATCTGTGCGACAACACAAGGATTTCGTCATGTAAAGGTTATCCATCTTGCTCTATAAGCCCACTGCTAATATTTCTCCAATAATGTTAAATAGATCATCTACAAGACATAACCAAGTGGTGTTGACTTCTCTTGCATCTAGATCTTCCCATTCCTCATCAGTCATACTTGTAGGTTTATTCGTCTTGCCATCTAATGCCTTATGCAATCTTTACTATACTAACAAATATTTCATTTTGAGTTTCAATAATTAGAAGGTATTTTTACCATTAAATTTATCCACCTCGAACTTGGCATTTGTTCTTTGTCATTCATTTATACACATAAGCTCCCTCCAAATCGAGATTTGTTTTTCTTAAATATGTCAATTCAGAAAGCATGGAATTTAAATTTATATATACCTTGATCTCCACAAAAAATAAAATGTGTAATATTAAACCTCATAGTGGACAAAAACAACCCCTCTTCTTGATTGCTCAATGGCCCCTTGAAACAGGTTTAACTGTTGCCTTCATAACCTCAATTGGATTCCACAAAAATAAAAAACTTTAGATGGAACCACACAAAGAAAAATTTTAAAAAATGATATGCTCAAAAATCAACTTTTACAACACCATTGTCACAACCCTAGAGACTTCTCACAATTTAATGTGGTCGATAATCTCTAGTTGTACGACACTAGCGTGTTTCTCATCAATGGCCTAAGCCCCTTGGCGATACTTTGTCCATACTACATCTCACAAATCAACACTTGTTTATTACATCTTAAGTTCCTAGCTGAATATCAAAATTATGCCAAAACCAAGTGTGTCATTGTCTTCATCACATCATCATCATTAAATTGTAACAGTAAATTAGAAGTAATTCATAAACATGAACATCCTACAACCATCAATGAACCACATAGAAACACCAAATTTAGGAAAATGGACGGCACACGGTATTTTATACGAATTCTTTTTATAAAAACAACAATTCTTTACATACAAGGAGCACAGGTCAGGTCTCCACCATAAACCACATGGTTCCAAACCAAAATACAATACAAGAATGCTTACTTGAGTCATAGCTACCCGTCTACCCTATTGCAGAAAACCTTGGCCTAGTTTGGATAGTTCAAGTGACCCACCAGTTTGTTTCTCCAATTGGAATGGTTGGAAGGACAAATGCCTCTTCTCAGCATGGCTTCTTGTCTCCATTTTACCTTGTGGTTCTCCTCTCGCTCGTGCTACAATTTTGATTCCTGTCTTCCTCGTTTAGTTGTGTGGTTGTCTCCTCCTTCGTTCCATGCATTTTTTTATATAAATGGGATGGGGGGTGCCCAAGAGTTGCGTCCATTTGATTTCCACCGTACATCACACCCATTCATATTCAAGACAACTCATGTGTGACCCATTCCAC
Source organism: Pinus taeda (assembly GCA_000404065.3). NCBI lineage: Eukaryota > Viridiplantae > Streptophyta > Pinopsida > Pinales > Pinaceae > Pinus > Pinus taeda. The sequence continues at coordinate 65,879 of APFE030548040.1, forward strand.
TTGCTCCACGACTCATGCCGACCCTGTTAGTTTCCAATAGTCACAGTGATCAAATTTACTCTTTTCATGTTGTTGGAGTCTTAGGTCAAATTATAATATTTTCAAATTAAATTTGACACGTCTCTTGGTTGTAAAATGGCCCTAAGTCATTGTCTAAGTGTAATGGTACTCTCATAATACATCATATGTCATGGTCATCAAGGTCAATTTGAAATTAGTTTCATGAGTCATTGGATCACAAAGGTCATTTTTCCTTCATTAAGTGTCACTATTAAAAATTGAAAAGGAAGAGTCATGGTGTCATAAGGTTGATCGTGAAGGTGTCATGAGTGTCTTCTTGGTCTAGTCAGTAATCATACTCATTAATTTGGGTTTGTGATCATCATATTTCCATTTGACGTCATTCATCATCCAAAATTAGTGAGATGTCATGAGAGTTAGCAAAAAAGGGAATAAAGTACATCAAAAGAACCCTAAGGAAACTCAAGAAGAGGGATAACCTTGACCTCTTTACACTGATGCATCATTGGTGGTTTGAAATTTTGAATGCATGACAGATAACAAAGGAGACAAAACTTTGAAATTTTGAGTTTTTGTGCACGCAGGCAAAAAGTATCCTACAGAAATGCAAAACTAATCGCTGCGTTTTTCCTCAGGAGGTCCAAATAAATATTTTCAAGCATGTGAAGGTCGCTAAAGGCATAGGGATACCAGAAAAGTACCCGAGGATACTTGTAGAGTCATGAATTTTCAGAAAATGATCAAACAATTCCTTTTTTACACCTTGCTGCCACCTTTTCAGGAGACTCGCTGCGTTTCTGGATAGTCTCTCTTGAAGTCAATTTTGAAGGGGGCTAAAAGGAGGCTTTTTGCATGGTTTAATGGCTCCATGGCGTAGAGGACATCCTAAGCTTTCAATTCATGTCTTCAGTAGAAAAGAAAAAAAAAAATCATCAGGGAAGGTCTCCAAATTAGCTTGCAAATAGTTGTTGCGCTTCTGCTAAAATTTGTTGCATTTCTGCAAGATTTGCTGTGTTTTGTGACCAACTTCAAGCTTGGATTCTGAACAAATGGGAAAGTAATTTCGAAAACTGGAGGAGAGTTTTGGTCATACCATACCCAAAAAGAATAACCTCTCTCAGTTTTTTAATATACTCTATGGTTTGGGAAATATTCAATCATCGTAGAGGCCTATGTTTTTCAAAAAATAAGACACATTGTTTTTGCTGTTTTAGTCATGTTTTCTTGGTGGATTTTCCTAACAGCTGGATGTGAATTTTTGAAACTCAAGAGGTGTTGTTATAAGGACATATTCAAAAACAAAAACCTCTCTCATTTTTTACACGGGAGTTACTGTCTTGGAGTTATAGGTGGCACTTTGAGACCCATTTTTCACAATTTCGCCAGGCCAGAATTGTTGGCAGGGTTCTAGAACTTTTTGAAATTCGACTTGGTGGACCTCCAACATGGCATTGTTGACATCAAATATATTTGAATAATGAAGTTTGAGGAATTTTCTATCATATCCCATGATTATCTCTTCATTTATCACATTTTTAGTTAGTCAAAAACCAAACCCTAGATAGTAGGATATGGGCAAATTTTGCAAATATTTTACCCCTAAAATATTGTAACTTCTTCCTACTTTGGAAAAGGAAGGATTTCGACCTACATAGGTTTAGCTGATTTATTTTGTATATATTTGATGACTGGAAGAGAGGGAGGGGTTGGATATTTGAAGTTCATACAGTTCTGAACTAATGTAATTGACTTTTTGCAAAGAAATAACATACAGTTGCAACTATTATTTTGGGATTCATGTGTTGTGGTCAGTAGCATTGTTTTCTCCAGTGTTTCTTATGCATTTTATTTTAAATGTTTTTGGAAACCATCTCTGTTTATTCTCATGATTATCTATTAAGTTGTTAAACATAATACATTGTCTAGAATGCTCTGTTTTTTGTCTGAGATTTTCATATAAGTGTTTTCATCCTCTGAAACAAATGAATTCATACATGTATGCTCATTGTACTCCTTCTTTCCTCATTATCATACTACAATGACAAACCATTTGTGTCACTGATTACGCCTACCTTGCCTCATTCTATGTCTGCAACTAATCTTTTGACCTATTTGACCTAGTTCCTAAACCTAGTGCTTCCTATCCAGCAAAACCTAAATCAAAACCCCACTAAGTTGATACCTAGCTTAAAACCATAATGTTCTCCAGTGACTTTCATTGGTTGTGAGGTTGATTTTAGAGAGATCCCTCTCTGATTTGGCAGGGCTAGTTGCCAAGTTAAAAGTTGGTTTGTCGTTACCTCTTTGGTTTCATTTCTCAGCCTTGGGAAAACTGAGTGTTAACAAACCCCTCATGCCTTTGATTAGTAATTCACTTCGATTGGGTTGAATTGTTGGCCATTCCATGCCCTCCCATGTTTGGTTGTGATCGTTCCAACTGACTTGGTCCATGATCTGGTCGTGTGGAAAAAGGGGGCGCATGCCATATGTCTTGGTCCATATGCACCCGCATAATGCCATAAGTTCATTCGTCTAGGGAATGAATGCCTTGTCGCACCTAGCTCACCAAGTCATCTCAGATGGGCGTGCACACCTTCTGTCGCACCCAAACATGCCACTCACTTCACTTGTGTGCCCATGACACATGTAAACCCCAAATTTCCCCAAAATGTTGCAACCCATAGCATTTTCTGTGATGTCCATGTCATCGAGCTCGCACACCTTAGGTTAAGTGCATGCTCAACCTAAGGGCCTTACATCCACCCCCACTTAAATAAGTGCCATCCTCAAAAATGGTCCAATCCATAAATGCCACAATTAAAAATCAAAGTGTCATATCATGAAGTGTCACCCCTGGATAATGTCTTTGATTTCCTCTACTAAAATCACCCCTATATGTATTCCATGTGTTGAATCCCTCTATGGCACTTAGCTAATCAAGTAGCTAATCTGATCATCACACCAAGCTACACAAGAACTCATGTCCCTCACAAAAGTGCAATATCCTCAAACCTCAGATCCTTTAAGTAATGCCATCACATATGCTCTCTATGTGGTACCCCAAAGGCACCCTACATATGACTTGCAATCCAGCTACAACAATGAGCTAATGCTCCTCATGGCTCAATGTGAAGATGAGGTGCAGTAGTCATGGTGACCACCACCTCCTTCTCCCATCTGATTTGCTGGAATTACTCCTCGGTACTTCTCTATAAGATACTTCAACAATGGTGGATGTGAACTGATCCTACCTTTAGCTTCCTCCACAAGTTGCTCCAACTCCGAATCACATGGCCAACATCCTCCTAAGTCATCCATGGCTAATACAACCTCCTACTTGGCCTATTTGTACCAAGTCAAGTCCTCCAGGTCACATTCTTGGATGATAGCTGCCACTCTAGTGCCCTCACTAGAATCAATAGGCATCAACTCACCCTCCTCTAAATGGTCCTCTCTCAACTCCAAGCTGCCTACCCTATCGGTCAAGAGAAGTTTATCCAACATGCTTCAAGAGAAGTTTATCCACCACATCCATACTCTTATGAACTTCAATTTGTAACTGTTGATATGACCTATCAAACTTCCAAATAGAAGGCATCCTTGCAACTAATTTCACCTCACCTTTCAAAGTATTCACAATAATTGGTTCCTTCCCTAATAGAATGAAGAAACGTCCCATGTGTGGAACCAATATTGCCTTCTCTGTAATAAAAAATTCATGTTGCGATACCAACTCATTATCATATAGATGCACATACCCACTCTCCGATATGAATGGGCACATCCTCAATTGTCCTAATCTTATGCATCTTCTTGAATTCACCTCTTTGTAGGAACCCTGGGCAGGATTAAATTTTAGTCCAAGCTCCCTTGCCACACCTTCCCTCATAAAGTTATGTGTAGCTCCATTGTCAATCATAGCTATCATCTAAATGTCATTAACATCAATTCTCACAAAATCAAGTCACATATTGTCCTTGTTCTTCATAGAAGCCACACCCAAAACCTACAATACTCCCACTATTGGTGCACCCTCTTGCTCCAACACAACCACCTTCTGCTTCAACAAACAATTCTTCGCCAAATGCTCCTTTGCACATAACGAACATGAAAGAGGCTTCTTCTCTCTTGCAATACCTATCTATTCCACTTCATCATCTCTTGGAGACTTCTTCGCTTGGCCCTTCTTCTTCTTGCCCTTATCACTATCACTCCCTTCTTCCTTGTTTCCAAACTTCCCTTCCTTCCAAAAATCCAAAAGTTTTTCTATTACAGTGATAGCCTCTACAAGAGACTCGACGTTGCGTCTTCTCAATTCTATATATACCCATAATTGTAATCCTTGATGAAATGGTACCATCATTCTTCATATGAAATCTCCCTTATCTCCAAAATAAGGCCTAAGAACTCCTTAATTTATGCCTGAATCCTTCCAGTAGCTTCAAAACCATAAGATGATTCATGGAAATCCATGCTTGATTCCACGAACCAAACTGCACATATAAGGTTGCCTTCATTTTTTCCCACTTGAAAATCCTCTCACGATATAGCCAACTGCCAAGTCTTCCATTATGCTTTTTCAACACAAATTTGTTCTCCTTGTGAGATACATAGCTTCAACATTCATCTTAGCTTCATCCAAGCACCCACTGATCTAATTCAAGTATTGCTCCACATCCCAACAGAAATTTCCCAAGACCTTGGCAAATTTGAGATTTGAGGCTTCTGCAATTTGAGTTCTTGGCACATCTAGTCCCATCATTCGATTAAGGTTTCTTGATCTTCACTTCCATTGACATACCAAACGATCCTTGTCCTATTGCCTTCCTTAGTATTGCAATCATGTATGCTTGCTCTCAAATTAGGGCTACAAGAGAAGCCACCTCATCCTCTAAGTGCTTCAAATGATCTCCCCATGCATCATCATGAGCTTGTTCAACCGTCTATGCCAGTTCCTCAAGTTCATTGATGCCATGAAGAAATGCTTCTTTCAAAGATGCCATATCCCTCTTTATCTCTTCAAACTCAAATGCATGGTCTTGCATAGCATCCATCATCTGGACCATTCTTTCTTCCATAGAGATGACCCTCTTTCCCAATATGGAGCCTTCTAAACTCCATCATCTCACTTCCTGTCGTGGTGACCTACACCTGCTTAGATCACCTTACTTGTATGCCTTATGCTTCTGATATCACCTATCACGAATAGTGGTGAAGAGCATTGTGAGCCACCAAAATGGGTATAATCCCACATGAGAAAACTTTTCTCCTATCCTGGATAACTAGCTAGCCAACATCCCTACACTTTTTCTCATTGATGATGATATACCAATTTTTCTCCACTATCTGCACTAGTCATACACCGCTCACCATCTGGCATTCCTCTTGGATGAAGGTGGGCTACCACTCAACAGATACTTTGACCATTTTGCAATTGAGTGCTTTAACTTAATGTTTTGGGTATTTTAACATGGACAAAGGGGTGATCTGGATGATTGATGAATCTTCACTATAAACTTGTTCTTTAACCTTACCAAGGGGTAATCTTTAACCCTAGTCCAATGGGACCTCCTCTAAGGCCTTAAGGTCATAGGAGGGGCAATACTTAGGAAACTTGGATTGAAGTAGTGTGTCCATTACCCTTTCCATACTTAACATCTTCCATATCACATCATTTCTTGTGATACCATATCCTGTTGATTTGGCGTAGCATCAGATGTGCTCTAGCCTCGAAATTTGCTAGAGAGATTGGGGCACATGAGATATTCAATACCCAAAAAGGGTTTGGGCAGATTCTAAACAGATCAGGAGATATTAAAATAAATAATATTTTTAATGGAGTCCCTAAGTCTAAACTTAGGGAAAATAAATATTAATGTGTATTAATATGAATCTGTGTTAGAATGGTCCAAAAGACATGGATCAAGCCAAATCTAATCTTAACTGTTGATTAGGGACTTAATCTCGGCCGTTGAGATGTCAACAGGAAAAGTATAAGAGGAGGCTTGAGGGTCAGTTGGAGAGTACACCAAAGTGATCAGTCATTCTATTCTCTAGAGCGGGGTTTGCTAAGAGAGATAGAATCAGTGATCGGGAGAGCAGCTGAGGGGCATTGAGTATAGAGAAACAAAGAAGGCAGAGATTATACCGGGAGAGCAACACAACAGCCAAGGAGAGTGATGTGGAACCAGCAAGGGCTCAAGCAAGGCCACGCAGAGGCATCCAAGTGCTACGTAGAGCACCAGAGGGGCCAGCGCAGCTGACGCAGAGGCTCCCAAAGCTGACGCAGGGCCTCCTGGGATGATGCGGGCCAAGGAAGGCTAAAGTAGGGCCAATGCGAACTAAGAGTGGCTGACGCAGTCCAGATTGGGCAAACGCTGGGGTTGCAAAGCAATTTTGTGCCGAGGAACTGCCAGAAGGGTTTTCCAGGGTTTCAGCCAAGATATTTCTCTCAAACTGTGAGGTATAGCTGCTAAGGAAATTCTCTATTGGGTAGGCCAGTTTCGGTACCCAGAATGTACTCTGATATTGCTTAATAAGAAAACCCTCAGACAACTGCACCGATTTTCCCACATTGGGTTTTTCCGGGGACATTGGTCCAAAAATAATGGTGTCATGCAGTGTGTTTGTTCTTGTTTCTTTTAGTTGCTAATCTGTAATATGTTGAGCATGCAATGGTGTTTATTTTCAGTATTTACTTTGTAAATAAGTTGTTAAAGAAAATAACAAGTAGGTAGGAATAAATCAGAATAAGTGCATGAAGGGTTTCTAAACTAAGTAAACTTAGAAACTTCAACATGGTATCAAAGCCTGATTGCAGATCACAAGGAGACTAAAAGACATTAGCCGAGCGGAGCAATAGCAACAAAAAACAGTTGTCCCGAGGTGACAGAAGTTGTTTCTAGCAACGAAGAAGCTGAGGAGTGTGGCACAAAACCAGCGAGGTCCACGCAGAGGAAGTCGGAAGCGGCACAAAGCCCTAGAAAGGCCAGCGTTGCTGAGGGAGAGGACCAGAGGGCTGACACAGGGCATCCCAGGGCTGACACAGACCCATCTGGGGTGATGCAGAGCCAGCGTGAGGCAGTTGCTGGGGTCTAGAAGGCTGTAGGAATATTGCAGAGTGGATCTAGTGAGGTACTGTAGTCAGAACAGTACTTGACAGAGCAAGGCCAGAGGAGTTGTTATCGAGGGTTTCTAGCCAAGGAACCTAGATCAGCGGTGCAGTTGCACAAGACAATTAGAGTAGGGGGCATCTCGACAAGTGGCAGAAGGATTTCCAAGAGGGAAATCAAGACTTAGAGGGAGTCCAGAAGAGAACTTCTAGACGAGAAGTAGAGACTCAAAGGAGTCGAAGAGAGAACTTTCGGGAGGGAAGTGGACGAGCGTCATGGCACTACACAGGGTAAGAAACCAGGATAGGCTGGATGGAGCATTGAACTTCGCAGTCTGGAAAGCCAAAATCTTACCAGTGCTTGACAGGAATCGTGTCAATAATTTCGCCTTGAAGGTTATAGTTGTCCCAGTTGATCCCAACGAAAATGAAAGGTACGAAGAGGCAATGGCAAGGGCCAAGTGCATTATCCTTGACAGAGTCAAGAATCATGTGGTACCACATATAGTTGAGAAGGAAACAATAGTGAAGATGTGGGAGACTCTCAAGAACCTGTACTAGCATACTTTTGTGCAGAGAAGAATGTTGCTTGAGAACCAGATGAGGTCGTATCAGATGAAGAAGGGTCAATTGATTGACAACTTCCTCGAAGGACTGAATGAGATCCAAGACCAGTTGACTGCTATAAGAGCGACACCGGACCAAGAGCTTATGGTGAGGACAACCCTGAATTTTGTCTTAGAAGATTGGAAAGTGTTTGTCCAGAGTATCCTAGGCAGAGAGACTCTCCTACCTTGGGACAAGATGTGGGTAGCTCTTCGCCAGGGAGAGATCAAACGGCAGTGGAAGACCGGTAGCAGCAGCAAAGGGATCAAAGTTCAGCAGGAGGAGGAGGATGTGGCCCTAGCATCTGAGGAAAAGCAGGAGAAGCGGAAGAAGAAAGATCTCTCCAAGATCAAGTGCTTCCACTATGGGGAGATGGGTCATTATGTGACCCAATGCCCAAGGAAGAAGAGTAAGGGAGAGTCTTCTGAGACTAAGGCAGCGCCAGCACGGGCAGAGAACGAAGTTTTGACAAACGATGACTATGCCATGAGTGCACACACACCACTTGAGCGGAAGTGGGGAGACATCGAGCTGTAGTCAGGTAGACTACAGGCGATGAGGGGCAGGATCCTTGAGGTACCCAGCCTCTTGGATTAGACCTTGCTATAGGAGCCCCGACGTGGAGTAGCAGGACTAGCTGAGTGGGTAGAGATGGACGCGGGTGGAGCGGTAGAGAAAGCTACAGTGTAGGAGTCCCGAGACGACGCAAAGCTAGCAGGTTGCGGCAGTGCAAAAGGCACAAGAGTGTCGCACCAGTGCAGGAAGGCATAGAGAGGTGTGCAACGGTGTGAGATGCAGGGAGTTGTTGCAGCAGCGCGGAGGTCATAGAGGGAGAACTTGTCAACAGCAGAGGGAGCTTCAACATCAATGGTGTTTCTAGCCCAACAAGGAGGTTAGTTGGCAGATCAATTACTTACTTCTAAGTAACTGAGTTGCAGTGCAGCAATGGGTAGCACGATGCAACATGATGAGAGGAGGTGCAGTGCAGATGCAGTGCTAGGAGGAAGGACTAGCAGCAACATGGATGCAAAGGGAGCTGTCGTACAAATGCGGCAGTGGCAGTGGCAAAACCATGGGCAGCAATGCAGAGGATGTTGGGCAGGAAGGCCTAGCATCAGCACAGGTACCAATGTCGAATGATCAGAGTAATACTCTATGAGGAGTATTGCTAAAGCACAGTCCTCACTAAGAGGGAATGTTGATTTGGGGTAGCATCGGATGCACTCTAGCCACAGAATTTGGTGGAGAGGTTGGGGCACATGAGATCTCCAATACCTAGAAAGGGTTTGGGCAGATTCTAAACAGATCAGGAGATATTAAAATAATTAATATTTTTAATCAAGTCCCTAAGTCTAAACTTAGGGAAAATAAAATATTAATGTGTATTAATATGAATCTGTGTTAGAGTGGTCCAAAAGACATGGACCAAGCTAGATCTAATCTTAGCCATTGATTAGGGAATTAATCTCGGTCGTTGAGATGTCAACAAGAAAAGTATAAGACGAGGCTTGAGGGTCTCTTGGAGAGTACCCCAAAGTGATCAGTCATTCTATTCTCTAGAGTGGGGTTTGCTAAGAGAGATAGAATTAGTGATTAGGAGAGCAGCTGAGGGACATTAAGTACAGAGAAACAGAGAAGGCAGAGATTGTGCCGGAAGAGCAACGCAGTAGCCAAGGAGAGTGACGTAGAGCTAGCAAAGGCTCACACAAGGCCACGCAGAGGCATCGAAGTGCTACGCAGAGCACTAGAGGGGTCAGCGCAGCTGATGCAAAGGCTCCCAGAGCTGAGGTAGGGCCTCCTGGGGCTGACGCAAGCCAAGGAAGGCTGATGCAGGGCTAGCGCTGTGCTAGGAGTGGCTGACACAGTCCAAATTGGGCAGACGCTAGGGTTGCAGAGCAGTTTTGTGTTGAGGAACTGCCGGAAGGGTTTTCCAGGGTTTCAGCCAAGAGATTTCTCTCAAACCATGAGGTATAGCTGCTAAGGAAATTCTCTGTTTGGTAGGCTAGTTTCAGCACCCAGATTGTACTCTGATATTTCTTAATAAGAAAACCCTCAGATAGTTGCACCGGTTTTCCCACATTCGGTTTTTTCGGGGACATTGGTCCAAAAATAATGGTGTCATGTGGTGTGTTTGTTCTTGTTTCTTTTAGTTGTTGATCTGTAATATGTTGAGCATGCACTGCTGTTTATTTTCAGTATTTACTTTGTAAATAACTTGTTAAAGAAAATAACAAGTAGGTAGGAATAAATCAGAATAAGTGCATGAAGGGTTTCTAAACTAAGAAAACTTAGAAACTTCAACATCTCCATCATTCGAGGTAACTGTCATTGTTTCATTGGGATACGGCACTAACATATCCACATCCTTGGGTTGGACCAAAATATTCTCCCCTAGTGCCTACTTATCGGGAGAAAATGGAGTCAAGAAAAAACATGAGATGGCAATTTGCTCTTCAAGGATACCTAGAAGAAATTTTGTTGCCTTAGATGCAACAACAACAAAACAACTTCTATAATTTTATACTTCAATGACAATTTTATGGAGTTTCAAGGATGCATATTAGTCAATCCTCTAGGAACATTCATTCATTCTTTATCTAATGAGTAACACATGCAAAATTCCAATAGTTTTCAATGGTTCAAGCAGTTCCCGTTAATTAGGGCACATTTAATCACCATAATAACAATTTCCATGCATTATACATTCATCAAAGTAAAAAGATAGCAACGCATAGCACTTTCAAGATAAAGAAGAGTATATCCATCGACAATATTGCCAAAAAGAAGCTACAAGATAGCCAATGGATTTATACAATCATATTTCATCAAGAAACATCCTAATTTCATACTCTACTGCAGGTTTGAATTCTTCTTCAAGAGAAATCCTAATCTAAATGATGATGAGTTACAAATGAGGCTCATCTTGTATTTATATGAGCCTTTAGGAGTGTGATTTAGTCTAATTAGCCTGATAAGCCCCTAAAAATGACTTTAATGTGAAAAATAATAACCCTATTAGGGACAAACCCACCTAATAGCTCAAAAGGACTCAAAAAGTCTCCCTAGTGATGTCAAAATAATAGAATAATGGTGCAAAAGGGTTGTTGGAAGGCCTAGATAAGTCCTCCATGTGCAAAGATGAAGAGGAGGGATCTCAAAATGATGACCAAGGGGGTAGCCCCTTGGTTTCCAAGCAAAACATCTATGGTGCTCCCAAGTGGTTGTGGGGCAATATGAATGGTCTCATGGGTCTCCAATTAGATCGAACATGTCCATACTCCATTAATGAGGACCAGCATGATGATACAAGCACCCCCATATCTCACTAGATGAGACAAAACCCCATCTGGGTTGTGGATCAACTATCAAGTGTTTGATGCATGTGTGTGGTCGGCTCGGCAAGAACAAGAGATATGTGGTGCTAAAGAAGCCCATGGCATATAAATCAATGCTCTGTTGTGGAGGAGGCCCGTGGCTTTCAATGCTCACCCTACAAGTGCCATTATGACCCTCTAGAGGACTTAGACCCCGTATAGGGAGACCAAGTCCAAATGGAAACCCACCTGCAATCTTGTATAAGATCCAATGCATCTCCTTGCCTTCCAATACAACAATTCATTAGTGCAATTGAGTAAATAAGCTTAAAAACCAAGGACACAAGTAGACACTTCATAGTGGCATGCCCTTCCTAATGGGCTTTAGAAGGTACAAGTGTTTCGTTGCTCAACAAGAGAGGTTAATAAAGGACCTTATTAGGTGGTTTCAACCTTTAAGGGAATAACAATTCCATGGTACATCCGTCAAATGGCAGGTAAAACATGAAATGATAGCAGAACAGAGTGGGGTAACAAGGAAGTTTCCAAGCCACATGTCTTTCTGCCCCTTGGCCAAGTCACTCAAAGCCCTCAAGCAGCTATCGAAAGCCATCTCCTCCCTGCTCTTGGGCTCTGTCATTTCCTCCTCTTTGGCCACTGTTTTCCCTTTTTCCCCCATGTCTGGTGTAATTTCCAGCTCCCTTTCTCTGCTCCTGTACCTCTGCCTCTGGTAAGTGATGTTCTCCCGGTCTTCTCCTCTCATAGGAAAACAACCCCACAGCTGAGCCACAAATTAGGCTCTAACACCACTGTAATGTTCCTAGGCGGGAATTTGAGTGATGTTCTAAAAAATTAAACAGTGCAACAACATAAAATTAAAAACATACATTAAACACCCACAAAACACTGAAAATATGACACTGCTGAGACATATATTATAAAATATGAGAGCAATTGGTACAATATAAATGAAGTGGTGCACCTAGGCTTGTCTCAAGGACAAGATGGACTAAACCCAGGTGATGGAATAGCTGAGATGATGTTCGTCCAGTTGTTGCACTACTTGCACTGTGCTGTCCTAGTGAAATTGTTGATCTACTAACTTCGACCTACTGGAACGTGCCCAAAAGCCGCCCAAAAAATTTTGTCCTTTCAGCTTTAGACTCCCTGGACAAAACCCAGAAGGGAATTTCTTTGATTTTGACTTTGGATTTTCGACCTACTTTGAGTCTCTCCCCAGCCGCTACTGCCAAATTCGACTTGTCGGAAATAGCCTGCAAATCCTTCTGAAAATACCCCTAGAACACTCGATTCACCTGTATTGACTAACTCCTTGCTCCCCAGATAACTGCTCTCACAGCACCACGAGTTTGTTGCTAGAAGCCTCTGTGCATTACCTTTGTCCAAAACTTCAACTGACTGTTGCACTGGTCTAGCTGGCTGCTACTCCAGCAACATTTCCTTTTCTATGCTGCCTCCTTAACTCTGGCTCTCCCAACAAGCTGTGAATCCTTTTTTCTGATCTATTCCCGACTCTCCTAGCACGTTGTAAATCCCCCTTGCTGATTTCCAACTCGACCTGTGTGTTCTTTGGCTGCCTAGGAATACGCAGTTTCCTCCCTGCGCTGATGGTTGAAGTGTGTGATTGTACCAGACTCCCTGAAAACCCCTGTGTAACAGCCTCCCTAGGGCGGGCACAGATAATCCCCTAAAGTAGAGGTTGAATCTTCCCTATGGAAGATTCGTGGCTAAACAAACAGTGGACTCACTAAGCAGCAAAGCGTACAAAAGTAAGTTTGTTTGTCAAATGATCAGAATGATGCAAAATGAGAGGTCCTTCCTCCTTTATCACTTTGGGCCCCCTTAGCCTCCTATGGGCCTCTCCTTCCACTAATTTGAATTCCCTCCAACGCATTCCTTGCCCAAGTTCGAATTATTCATGTGGGTGGCCCCCACATTCCACTAGATGCCAAAAATAAAGTCGAATTGCCTATAGTTCCTAAGTTTTGCGTGTGGGGTCCTCCTCCTAAGCCAAAAATAATGCCAAAATTGTGTAGTTTCACCCCGTGACTAATTCATTTGAGAAGGGACATGACAGTAAACTTGCTATAACAACCATCGCACTCGCGGGGATTGCCCGCTGAGTGTTGTATGTGCTATCTTCCCTTGTGTGTTGTCACTACCGCATCAGTGTGGATTCCTCCTCTAGAAGCTGTGCACATCCTGTTGTGTTGTGTGTTCCTAACAGAGTTGGGTTTCCTCCCATACGACTTGGGACTCACTCCCACCCTTTCTCTCTCCAATGAAAGAACCTTGACACAAGTAACACTATCAATCACCAGGCACGCGAACCTTACTGCTCGAAGACAACGTAGACCACTCTCTTGTGCTGACAAGCAAGAGCTAAGGCAAACATTTAAGATAATGAAAATCGGGCCATCATATCAGATGGGCTCTCACACCAAACGATGTGAGGTCTAGTTGGGACTTCATACCAGGGTGATCCCCCAAATGTTGGCAAGTCCAACACCGTCAACAGGTCATCAACTCTTCCCTCGGTATTTGTTGCTCATAATAATGAATTGAGCAAACTTTGGCATGAGCGATTTGGTCACTTAAACTATCGCTCCCTTCAAAATCTATGTAAAGAAAATATGGTGACAGATCTTCTTATGGTATCTTACAAGAGATGGTGTTTGTTCTGAATGTGTACTCGAGAAACATCATCGGGATAGTTTTGAAAAACGTGCCTCTTAGCATGCCTCAACCCCTTTACAGCTTGTGCATAGTGATTTATGTGGCCCACTTCTATTTGTTTCATTCTCTAGCTACAAGTATTTCTTAACTTTCATTGATGGTTTCTACAGACACACTTGGGTATACTTCTTAAAACTCGAGTGAAGTCTTTAACATGTTCTTGGCCTTTAAGACCTTTGTTGAGAAACAATTTGGACATCAAATTCGTAAGCTAAGATATGATAATGGCGAAGAATATGTTAACAACAAATGCATCAACTTTTGCACTGAACATGGAATTTATGTTGAAATTTGGTATCAGAGGACAGGTGGTTCCCTTAGGCTTTGATCTTTGGCCTAGGGAAAAGTGTCCAAAAGATTTTAATTTTTCTCCTAAAG
>APFE030548040.1:80075-130572 GCA_000404065.3 Pinus taeda
TGACGCAAGCCAAGGAAGGCTGATGCAGGGCTAGCGCTGTGCTAGGAGTGGCTGACACAGTCCAAATTGGGCAGACGCTAGGGTTGCAGAGCAGTTTTGTGTTGAGGAACTGCCGGAAGGGTTTTCCAGGGTTTCAGCCAAGAGATTTCTCTCAAACCATGAGGTATAGCTGCTAAGGAAATTCTCTGTTTGGTAGGCTAGTTTCAGCACCCAGATTGTACTCTGATATTTCTTAATAAGAAAACCCTCAGATAGTTGCACCGGTTTTCCCACATTCGGTTTTTTCGGGGACATTGGTCCAAAAATAATGGTGTCATGTGGTGTGTTTGTTCTTGTTTCTTTTAGTTGTTGATCTGTAATATGTTGAGCATGCACTGCTGTTTATTTTCAGTATTTACTTTGTAAATAACTTGTTAAAGAAAATAACAAGTAGGTAGGAATAAATCAGAATAAGTGCATGAAGGGTTTCTAAACTAAGAAAACTTAGAAACTTCAACATCTCCATCATTCGAGGTAACTGTCATTGTTTCATTGGGATACGGCACTAACATATCCACATCCTTGGGTTGGACCAAAATATTCTCCCCTAGTGCCTACTTATCGGGAGAAAATGGAGTCAAGAAAAAACATGAGATGGCAATTTGCTCTTCAAGGATACCTAGAAGAAATTTTGTTGCCTTAGATGCAACAACAACAAAACAACTTCTATAATTTTATACTTCAATGACAATTTTATGGAGTTTCAAGGATGCATATTAGTCAATCCTCTAGGAACATTCATTCATTCTTTATCTAATGAGTAACACATGCAAAATTCCAATAGTTTTCAATGGTTCAAGCAGTTCCCGTTAATTAGGGCACATTTAATCACCATAATAACAATTTCCATGCATTATACATTCATCAAAGTAAAAAGATAGCAACGCATAGCACTTTCAAGATAAAGAAGAGTATATCCATCGACAATATTGCCAAAAAGAAGCTACAAGATAGCCAATGGATTTATACAATCATATTTCATCAAGAAACATCCTAATTTCATACTCTACTGCAGGTTTGAATTCTTCTTCAAGAGAAATCCTAATCTAAATGATGATGAGTTACAAATGAGGCTCATCTTGTATTTATATGAGCCTTTAGGAGTGTGATTTAGTCTAATTAGCCTGATAAGCCCCTAAAAATGACTTTAATGTGAAAAATAATAACCCTATTAGGGACAAACCCACCTAATAGCTCAAAAGGACTCAAAAAGTCTCCCTAGTGATGTCAAAATAATAGAATAATGGTGCAAAAGGGTTGTTGGAAGGCCTAGATAAGTCCTCCATGTGCAAAGATGAAGAGGAGGGATCTCAAAATGATGACCAAGGGGGTAGCCCCTTGGTTTCCAAGCAAAACATCTATGGTGCTCCCAAGTGGTTGTGGGGCAATATGAATGGTCTCATGGGTCTCCAATTAGATCGAACATGTCCATACTCCATTAATGAGGACCAGCATGATGATACAAGCACCCCCATATCTCACTAGATGAGACAAAACCCCATCTGGGTTGTGGATCAACTATCAAGTGTTTGATGCATGTGTGTGGTCGGCTCGGCAAGAACAAGAGATATGTGGTGCTAAAGAAGCCCATGGCATATAAATCAATGCTCTGTTGTGGAGGAGGCCCGTGGCTTTCAATGCTCACCCTACAAGTGCCATTATGACCCTCTAGAGGACTTAGACCCCGTATAGGGAGACCAAGTCCAAATGGAAACCCACCTGCAATCTTGTATAAGATCCAATGCATCTCCTTGCCTTCCAATACAACAATTCATTAGTGCAATTGAGTAAATAAGCTTAAAAACCAAGGACACAAGTAGACACTTCATAGTGGCATGCCCTTCCTAATGGGCTTTAGAAGGTACAAGTGTTTCGTTGCTCAACAAGAGAGGTTAATAAAGGACCTTATTAGGTGGTTTCAACCTTTAAGGGAATAACAATTCCATGGTACATCCGTCAAATGGCAGGTAAAACATGAAATGATAGCAGAACAGAGTGGGGTAACAAGGAAGTTTCCAAGCCACATGTCTTTCTGCCCCTTGGCCAAGTCACTCAAAGCCCTCAAGCAGCTATCGAAAGCCATCTCCTCCCTGCTCTTGGGCTCTGTCATTTCCTCCTCTTTGGCCACTGTTTTCCCTTTTTCCCCCATGTCTGGTGTAATTTCCAGCTCCCTTTCTCTGCTCCTGTACCTCTGCCTCTGGTAAGTGATGTTCTCCCGGTCTTCTCCTCTCATAGGAAAACAACCCCACAGCTGAGCCACAAATTAGGCTCTAACACCACTGTAATGTTCCTAGGCGGGAATTTGAGTGATGTTCTAAAAAATTAAACAGTGCAACAACATAAAATTAAAAACATACATTAAACACCCACAAAACACTGAAAATATGACACTGCTGAGACATATATTATAAAATATGAGAGCAATTGGTACAATATAAATGAAGTGGTGCACCTAGGCTTGTCTCAAGGACAAGATGGACTAAACCCAGGTGATGGAATAGCTGAGATGATGTTCGTCCAGTTGTTGCACTACTTGCACTGTGCTGTCCTAGTGAAATTGTTGATCTACTAACTTCGACCTACTGGAACGTGCCCAAAAGCCGCCCAAAAAATTTTGTCCTTTCAGCTTTAGACTCCCTGGACAAAACCCAGAAGGGAATTTCTTTGATTTTGACTTTGGATTTTCGACCTACTTTGAGTCTCTCCCCAGCCGCTACTGCCAAATTCGACTTGTCGGAAATAGCCTGCAAATCCTTCTGAAAATACCCCTAGAACACTCGATTCACCTGTATTGACTAACTCCTTGCTCCCCAGATAACTGCTCTCACAGCACCACGAGTTTGTTGCTAGAAGCCTCTGTGCATTACCTTTGTCCAAAACTTCAACTGACTGTTGCACTGGTCTAGCTGGCTGCTACTCCAGCAACATTTCCTTTTCTATGCTGCCTCCTTAACTCTGGCTCTCCCAACAAGCTGTGAATCCTTTTTTCTGATCTATTCCCGACTCTCCTAGCACGTTGTAAATCCCCCTTGCTGATTTCCAACTCGACCTGTGTGTTCTTTGGCTGCCTAGGAATACGCAGTTTCCTCCCTGCGCTGATGGTTGAAGTGTGTGATTGTACCAGACTCCCTGAAAACCCCTGTGTAACAGCCTCCCTAGGGCGGGCACAGATAATCCCCTAAAGTAGAGGTTGAATCTTCCCTATGGAAGATTCGTGGCTAAACAAACAGTGGACTCACTAAGCAGCAAAGCGTACAAAAGTAAGTTTGTTTGTCAAATGATCAGAATGATGCAAAATGAGAGGTCCTTCCTCCTTTATCACTTTGGGCCCCCTTAGCCTCCTATGGGCCTCTCCTTCCACTAATTTGAATTCCCTCCAACGCATTCCTTGCCCAAGTTCGAATTATTCATGTGGGTGGCCCCCACATTCCACTAGATGCCAAAAATAAAGTCGAATTGCCTATAGTTCCTAAGTTTTGCGTGTGGGGTCCTCCTCCTAAGCCAAAAATAATGCCAAAATTGTGTAGTTTCACCCCGTGACTAATTCATTTGAGAAGGGACATGACAGTAAACTTGCTATAACAACCATCGCACTCGCGGGGATTGCCCGCTGAGTGTTGTATGTGCTATCTTCCCTTGTGTGTTGTCACTACCGCATCAGTGTGGATTCCTCCTCTAGAAGCTGTGCACATCCTGTTGTGTTGTGTGTTCCTAACAGAGTTGGGTTTCCTCCCATACGACTTGGGACTCACTCCCACCCTTTCTCTCTCCAATGAAAGAACCTTGACACAAGTAACACTATCAATCACCAGGCACGCGAACCTTACTGCTCGAAGACAACGTAGACCACTCTCTTGTGCTGACAAGCAAGAGCTAAGGCAAACATTTAAGATAATGAAAATCGGGCCATCATATCAGATGGGCTCTCACACCAAACGATGTGAGGTCTAGTTGGGACTTCATACCAGGGTGATCCCCCAAATGTTGGCAAGTCCAACACCGTCAACAGGTCATCAACTCTTCCCTCGGTATTTGTTGCTCATAATAATGAATTGAGCAAACTTTGGCATGAGCGATTTGGTCACTTAAACTATCGCTCCCTTCAAAATCTATGTAAAGAAAATATGGTGACAGATCTTCTTATGGTATCTTACAAGAGATGGTGTTTGTTCTGAATGTGTACTCGAGAAACATCATCGGGATAGTTTTGAAAAACGTGCCTCTTAGCATGCCTCAACCCCTTTACAGCTTGTGCATAGTGATTTATGTGGCCCACTTCTATTTGTTTCATTCTCTAGCTACAAGTATTTCTTAACTTTCATTGATGGTTTCTACAGACACACTTGGGTATACTTCTTAAAACTCGAGTGAAGTCTTTAACATGTTCTTGGCCTTTAAGACCTTTGTTGAGAAACAATTTGGACATCAAATTCGTAAGCTAAGATATGATAATGGCGAAGAATATGTTAACAACAAATGCATCAACTTTTGCACTGAACTTTTAAATTTAATTAGAACATACTATTCCGTATACTCCATAGCAAAATGGTGTAGCTGAAAGGAATAATCGCACCTTAAAGGAAATAGCTAATTGTATGCTTCAATCTAAAGGACTTAGTCTTAAATTTTGGGCAGAAGCAATTAACTGTGCAAATTGCATAGTAAATCACACTCCTACTAAGGTTTTAAAGAATATCATTCCAGAAGAAGCATGGAGCTCAATTAAACCAGATGTAAGTCACTTTTCGTGTTTTTGGAAGTGAAGCATGGGCCCATATTCCAAATGAGAAACATAAATCCTTAGAACCTAAGAGTGAAAAATGTATTTTTGTTGGATATTTTGAAGATGTCAAAGGATATAGATTTCTTCAACTTAAATCCAAAAATGTTATCATTAGAAGAGATGTAAAGTTTGTTGAAAATATGTCGGCCACCTCTCTCTATCCCTTCTACTTCTAAAAACATTCCTTCTTCAGATGATGACAGCGAGGATGACAATCCTCCACCACCTTCTCGGGATCCTCCTTTAGATCCTTAGCTTCTAAAATAGGTCCGCGCTATTCAGGATTCAGCAAGTGCTCTTGCAGGTAATACTACAAATCACTGTCATACACGTTCTTAGTTCGATAGAGCCTCTTCTTTACTAGCTCAAGCTTCAGCGAATTATGATCCTGACACCTTTGCAAAAGCTTCAGGCCATCCAGATTGGGATGCAACTATGAATGAAGAATAGCGTTCATTATTGGCAAATGATACATGGGACCTTGTTCCTCTTCCAAAGGGACGAAAACTATTTAGATGCAAATGGGTTTACAGAACCAAGTTTGGACCATATGGAAAAGCTCACACATAAAGCTCATCTTGTTGTTAAGGGTTTTTCACAAATTGAAGGCATTAACTATATTGAAACCTTCTCCCCTGTTGCCAAAATGAACTCTATCCGCCTTGTTCATTCCCTTGCTGCCTCTTTCAAATGGGAAGTCCATCAGATGGATGTTAAATTTGCCTTCTTGCATGGAGACTTGCATGAAGAAATCTATATGGAACAACCTCCTGGCTTTATACAAACAGACTCCAACCTTGTATGATGGCTTAAGAAATCCCTTTATGGTCTCAAGCAAGCCCCTCGGGCTTGGTATCCCAAAATGGATAGCTTTCTTTTAGATACTGACTTTTCTAGGTGTCATTCTGACAATACTATCTACACCAAGAAAGTGGGTAAGTCTCTTATCATACTTGTTCTTTATGTTGATGATCTTATCCTTACTGATAGTGATCCCAACCTTATAAACCATGTGAAGTCCAACCTTAAAAAGCATATTGAAATGACAGACTTAGGACACTTGCATTATTTTTTGGTCTTCAAGCCTTGCAATCCAAAGAAGGTATTTCCCTTTCCCAGTCCAAGTATGTCTGTGATCTTCTACGCCACTTTCACATGGAACACTGTATGCCAGCTCCTTCTCCCTTTAAGTCTGGAGCCAAACTTTTAGTCACTTATACTTCCCCTGAAGTTGATGCTACCTTATACCACCAACTTGTTGGAAAACTTTTGTATCTGACCGATACCTGTCTTGACCTTTCCTTTGTTGTTGGCCTTGGTTCTCGATTTATGCAAACCCACATGAAAGTCATTGGAAAGCAGCTAAAAGAATACTTTGTTATGTTCGAGGTACAGTTCAGTCTAGGATTCATACAGTGCAAAAGAATCTCCTCTATTGGTTGGTTTCACTGATTCTGATTGGGCTAGTGACCCTGATGATCGGAAGTTTACCGCAGGTTATGTCTTCACTCTTGGTTCTAGACCTACTACATGGGCTTGCAAGAAACAAAGTGCCATTTCACTTTCTTCAACAGAAGCAAAGTATCGTGGCGTCGGTGAAGCTATTAAGGAAGCCGTGTGGTTTCGTCAGATCCTATCAGAGTTTAGTTTCTAGCAGCAACATCCGACTACACTTTGGTGTCATAATCAAAGTGCCATTCAACTATGCAATGATCTTGTCCAACATCAGCACAACAAACACATTGAACTACACATGCACTTCATCAGAAAGCTCATTCATGACCATGTTCTTGAAGTGCAATATTGTTCAACCGATGATCAAGTTGCAGACATCTTTACAAAGGCTCTCATAGAGGCGAAGTTTACTAAACTTCGATTTATGGTTGGAGTTCAGGAAGTTGTCACAAAGGGGGGATACAGGAAGTTGTCACTAAGGGGGGATTGGCTCTAATGCCTCCTTCCTTTTCCTATTGTGTCATCTTTGTTCATCCTTCAATCCTATCCTGAGTTGTTCTTAAGGGGGGATGTTAGGATATTCTGACATAGGAAATAATTAAGTATAACTTGGTCTAGTGTATACTTAGGTTAAGTTTGTTTCTTTAGTATGTAATTTTTGTAACTTACAATCCGACGGTCACAATATGTTCTAGACATGAAGTAATTGGACAGTTCATTCTCTCCTCAGTTTTACCGACACTTGGTCCCTGGCTTAACACCCGATTGGTCCATGATCTCTTTTGGCCCAACGTCAACCCTTCTGGTGTCTCTCTACCTCTCCCTGTTGCTTATCTTGGGTCCTGGAGAAGATACTCCAACCCTACAATCCCTACCCCTCACTGTAACAACTCACTATCGAAATTCTCCTGGCAGCTCCTCTACTCTACTCCAGAAAATTGAACTTCTGAACTCTCTGTGTGTTTTCCAAGGGACCCTCAAGCCTCCTTAAATAATCTCCTCATTGACATTCAACGACCCAGATTAGAAGCTAATCAATGGCTAAGATCATTTTAGCTTGATCCTCATCTTATTCTAGAAGTTACACCCACAATTAAATTAATAACCATTAATATTTTTAATTTACTAAGTTTAGACTTAGGGGCCCATTAAAAAATATTAATTATTTTAATAAAATTGTTTTTGGGTAGAATTTCCCAAAACGCTTTCTGGGTTCTTTGGAATACATGTGCGCAAGCCTCCCTGAAAAATTTGAGGCCTAGAGAACATCTAATGCTACTAGAAATCAACACTGCGGCTAGACTTTCCTCCTTTTCCACCGAAATTTTAGAGCTTATCTTGGAGTGTATTGTACCAAAATGGATACTTCAAATGACTCCAATCCGTCCTTAATTTATAGCTTTTAAGGCCTCAAACGAATCACATGAAGAGACATGTCTTTTGGATTTTACTTCAAGTCAACCTACTTGAAAAATCCAATAATAATTATGTCAACTTCAAAATTCAATTTACTCGGATTCAAACGATTTTCGATGCGTTTGAATCGTCTTTCCGAGCACTATCATTCTCATCCATCACACGCCATGAATCCATCATGGTTTTTCCCCAAAACATGATGGGTGCCAGAACCCCATACTTGGGTTCTAAGCCCACAAGCTGCCCTTGTGGTGCTTTTTCCTCCAAACCCTAAACCCTCAAGCTTGGAGTACCTCCCAAGCTACAAAATTCAATAGTCTAGTGGCCTGTCGATGCCACCTCCTCTTATCAGTCCCTATCAGAGTACGTTGATCATCCTACAACCCCATGGTTGGCCAACATGCCAGGATAGCTCACAGAGTCTGTATCCTCCCTTGTCAATCCAGCTGGTCTCTAGTGTTGCCAAAGACACTGATGGAGATATGACAGTGTGTGTGCGCTCTATCACCGGATCCATCACACAACTACTACCATTATTGATTGACTCCATGATGTGATGGGGAATCCCACCTAGATCCCAATAATAGTTTGGCCCTTGAGCCCCTCTAGTAACATAAGGCCCCAACTGAACTATGGCCATGGAGATATCTTGGTACCTAGCCTACTACATAGGGGTGCGAGCTTAGTACCTCTCACCACCCAACCACGTGAAAGGGATCGAATGCAAGAACACATGTACACGTAACAACTCCACCATGCGAATGTGGTGCCCTGCGCAACTCAATTCGCCTCATCTCACTGGCCTAGACAACACATAAGGTCTGTCTAGGTGACTGACTCTCTATCCAATGTGCAGAGGTAACCTAACAATGTTGCAAGTCCCATCTATATATGCCTGGAGAGAGCTAATGTCTGAAAGTACTAAAGCTTTGTTGGCTCCCTGTGCATTTGTCTGCTCCTAATCGATCGCTAGCGCAACAGATGATTGCTCATCCTCCTCCACCATGGCCTCCACATCATCCACTAACTACCCCTCCACAGATAGCTCATTATGAATAACACCCTCATCTAGCTCACATCCCTCTATGTGCTCTCCATGTTGCATCATCACTAGTAGCTCAACTCCCTAACTGCCTCCCTACTCGGTGCATCATTAGGGGTTTCAATTGTCCCCCAACGCAAGTCATCCTGGGCACCGACTGCTCTCATGTCCTCATGTTCACCACTCTACCGCAAGTGGATACCGTATGGAAACTTTGTCACATCTCTAGATGCCTTTGTGCCTACCAGCACCCTGTCAATGGATGGCCCTACAGATGCATGCTCCACTCTCTCTCTGCTAGTGTCTCAACCTGAGCCATCAATGGGATCTCCAATAGTGGCAACTCTAGAGTCACGC
This sequence comes from Pinus taeda, assembly GCA_000404065.3. Taxonomy (NCBI): domain Eukaryota; kingdom Viridiplantae; phylum Streptophyta; class Pinopsida; order Pinales; family Pinaceae; genus Pinus; species Pinus taeda. Next base: position 89,168 of record APFE030548040.1, read on the forward strand.
TAGACAGATCTAGATGTTGCTCACAATCGCTGGTGTTATTTTCCTCATGCTCAACCTCCTCCTCAAGCTCAATATCAGGAAACACCTCCATGTAGCAGGCATTTCCCTAGGTGTACTTGCACCCAGGGGTCCACAACTCCTAACAAACAAAGTAGAGTTTCCCCAAGTAGAGGTCTCTCTTGAACTAATCCTTTGATTGTCCCCATGCTGACCCCTCTCTCTAAGGTGGTCTTGTAAATCTATCTACAATCCTTTGCGTGAACACTGTGTATGACATGATGCCCGCATGACCCAATGTGATCAGTGTTGAGTTTTCTAAGTCTATCCGTTCAAAAAGTAATCTGTATTCTGTTAGTTTATTTCTTCTACTTGTAAATTCTGAACAAGCTATTTAAAACATTTAAATACCGAAATAAAGACAATACAGTTACAACATCTATAAATCAGCAACTGAAAGAAAACAAGCACACAAGTGACACCATTATTTTGGACAAATGTCCCCGAAAAACCCAATGCGGGAAAACTGGTGCAGCTATTCTGAGGGTTATATTATGATGCAGTCTTTCTGAGTACAACTGGGTGTTTAATCGGCTCACCCAATAGAGAAAAATACACGGCAACAGTACCTATATATTCAAAAATAGGTATTCAAAAAACTTGTCCCACGAAACCCTCTTTGGCACAACTAAAGTTGGGCACTGACCCTTCTAGCCTCTGCATCAACCTCCTGTTGACCTGCGTTAGCCCCAGGACCCTCTGCATCAGCCCTCTAAGGCACTGCGAGGCCTCTGGGACCCTCTGTGTCCTTCCAGTAGCCTCTGCATGGATGACGCAGTCCCTCTGGCTTCTACATTGTCTCTGCTGGGCTCTGCATGGCCTGAATTGGTTGCTACTATCGCTCTCCCTGCTTTTGCGTTGGTCTCTCAGTATTGTCTCTACCTCTCTACCCAATACTCATTGTCCCTCGCTACTGATCACTGATTCACTTTTGCTTAGCAATGTCGCTGTAGCAAAATGAATGACTGATCACTCTGGTGTATTCTCCAACTGACCCTCAAGCCTCTTCTTATACTTTTCTCGTTGGTCCTTCAACGGCTGAGATTAAATCTCTAATCAATGGCTAAGATTAGATTTGGCTTGATCCATGACTTTTGAAACCTTCTAACCCATTTTTATATTAATACCCATTAATATTTTATTTTTCCTAAGTTTAGACTTAGGAACTCCATTAAAAATACTAATTATTTTAATATCTCCCAAATCGGGTACAATCTGTCCAAACCATTTTTGGGTCTTGGATATCTCATGTGCTTTAGCCTATCCACAAATTTTCATGGCTATAGCACATTTGATGCTACCCCAAATCAACACTCCCTCTTAGTGAGAACTGTGCTCTAGTAATACTCCTCACTGAGTATCACACTGATTATCCAACACTGGTCCCTATTCTGATGCTAGGCCTCCCCTCCCAACATCCTCTGCATTGTTGCATCCTGTACTACTTCCCATGGCCCTAGCACTGCCACTGTTGCATCTGTACGACATCTCCCTCTACATTTGTGTTGTTGTTGGTCCATCCTCCCAACACTGCATTTGCATTGCATCGCCTCTCATCATGCTACATCGTGCTACTGCACTACAACTTACCTACCTGGGAAGTAAATAATTGATCCACCCAACCTCTGACATCCCTGTTAGGCTAGAAACACTCCCGATGTTGAAGCTTCCTCTGTCACTCACAAGTGCTCCCTCTACTGACCTCTGCGCTGCTGCAACAATTCCCTGAATCTCGCACCATTGCACACCTCTCTGTGCCATTCTGCACTAGTACAACACTCCCGTGCCTCTCGCACTGTTGCAGCCTGCTAGCCTCGCACTGCCCAGGGACTCCTGCATTGTAGCACTCTCTGTTGCTTCATCCGCATCCATCTCTACCTATATTCACCAATCCTGCTACTCCTCTTCGAGTCTCCCGTAGCAAGGTATAATCCAAGAGGTTGGTTACCTCAAGGATCCTGCCCCTCATCACCTGCAGTCCTCCTAACTACAACTTCATGTCTCCCCACTTCTTCTCAAGTGGCACACAAGAACTCATGGAAAAATCGTCATCCTCCTTTACTTCTTTCTTCGCCTTCACTGGCACTGCCTTTGAGTCAAAAGCCTCTCCCTTACTCTTCTTCCTCGGACACTGGTTCGTATAGTGACCAAGTTCCCCACAGTGGAAGAACTTGACCTTGGAGATGTCCTTCTTCTTCCTCTTCTCCTGCTTTCCCACAGATGCTAGAGCTGCATCCTCTTCATCTTCCTTCTTGATCGTGACCCCTTTGCTACTACTCCCCATCTTGGTCAAACGTCTGATCTCTTCTTGACAAAGAGCCGCTCGCAGTTCTTCCCAATCTAGAAGACTCGCCCTGCCCAGTATGCTTTAGACAAATGTCTCCCAATCCTCGAAGACTGTGTTAAGTGCAGTCCTTACCATCAACTCCTGATTGGCGTGGCCCTTATGGAAGTCGGTCACAGATCTCCTTCAACCGACCAAGGAAGACATCTATCTGCTCTCCCTTCTGCATCTGGTATGACCTTAGCTGATTCTCCAAGAGAATCTTCCTCTTCATGGAAGTATGCTCGTACAATGTCTTCAAAGTGTCCCACATCTCCTTTGTCGTTTCCTTCTCAACAATAGGTGGGACACATGATCCTTGACCCCATAAAGGATGATACACTTTGCCTTAGCCATTGCCTCGTCGTACCTTTCATTAGCTACCGGGTCAACTGGGATAGCCATCACTCTCAAGGTGAAGCCCTTGATAAGATGCCTGTATAGAATGGACAAGATCCCAACCTTCTAGACCACAAAGTTGGACGCTCCGTCCAACCTGCCCTGATCTCTCAACCCATTCACAGCCATCTCGCTTCTCTTCTGTCAACTCCTCCGAATCTCTCTACTTCCCGCCTGGAAGTTCTCAGTTTGACTCCCACTAAATCTCTCTACTTCCTGTCTGAAAGTTCTCGGTTCGACTCCTGTTGAGTCTCGCTACTTCCCGTCTAGAAGTTCTCGGTTCGACTCCTCCAAGTCTCTCTACTTCCCTTCTGGAAGTTCTCGGTTCAACTCCTCCAAGTCTCTCTACTTCCCGTCTAGAAGTTCTCTTCTATAATCCCTCTGAGTCGTGATTTCCCTCCTAGAAATCCTTCTACCAATTGTCAAGTTTCTACTCTCCGATCGTCTGTGCAACTGCAACACTGATCCAGATTCCTTGGCTAGAAATCCGCCTCAATAGCAACTCCCTCTACCTTGGTCTTGCCCTGTTAGGTACTGTTCTAACCACAATACCCCACACCAGCTTCGCTCCCGCAAACTGCCCACAACTTCCTTCGCCCTAGCAACAGAAGGATTGAGCCTCTTAGCTCTACGTAATCCCAACACCGACAAAACATCTCCCTCAACCAACTGCGTCAGCCCTCCTGGCCTTCTGCATGAGCCTCTCTCTGCCCTCCTCAACCTCTGTGTTGGGCTCTCTCTGGCCCAAACTAATGACACAGTCCCTTTACGTCAACCCTTCCTCTGTCGCTTCTGCAAGGATCAACTACTGTCACTCGGGACCACTGATTCTGCTCCAAATGCTCTGCTCAGTTGATGCCTTCAGCTCTCTTGTGATCTGCAACCACGCTCTGATACCATGTTGAATTTTCTAAGTCTATCTGTTAGAAAATTAATCTGTATTCTGCTGGTTTATTTCTTCTACTTGTAAATTCTGAACAAGTTATTTAAAACATTTAAATACCGAAATAAACACAATACCGTCACAACATCTACAGATCATCAACTGAAAGAAAACAAGCACACAAGTGACACCTTAATTTTTGGACAAATGTCCCCGGAAAAACCCAACACGGGGAAACCGGTGCAGCGATTCTGAGGGTTATATTATTATGCAGTCTTTCTAAGTACAACTGGGTGCCTAATCGGCTCACCTGGCAGAGAAAAATACATGGCAGTAATACCTCTATATTTGGAAACAGGTATTCAGAAAACCTATCCCACGAAACCCTCTCTAGCACAACTGAAGCTCAACGTTGGCCCTTCTGGCCTCTGCATCAACCTCCTGCTGACCTATGTCAGCCCCAGGACCCTTTGCATGGATGACGCAGTCCCTCTGGCCTTTGCGCTCTCTTTGTTGGGATCTGCGTGGCCTGCACTGGCTGCTGCTCTCACTTTCCCTGCTTCTGCACTGGTCTCTCAATACTGTCTCTACCCAGTACTCACTTCCCCTCACTGTTGATCACTGATTCACTTTTGCTTAGCAACCCCGCTCTAGCAAAATAAATGACTTATCACTCTGGTGTATTCTCCAACTGACCCTCAAGCCTCTTCTTATGCTTTTCTCGTTGGTCATTCAATGGCCGAGATTAAATCTCTAATCAACAACTAAGATTAGATTTGGCTTGATCCATGACTTTTGGAACCTTCTAGGCTAGTTTTATATTAATACCCATTAATATTTTAATTTTCATAAGTTTAGACTTAGAACTCCACTAAAAATATTAATTATTTTAATATCTCCCAAACCGGGTACATCTGTCCAAACCATTTCTGGGTCTTGGAGATCTCTTGTGATTTAGCCTCTCCACCAATTTTCATGGCTAGAGCACATCCAATGCTACCCCAAATCAACTACAAGCCCTCAATACCACCATTCTTGTTCATCTCCATCCAGATGCAAGGTGGCATATTTAATAACATCCACCTCTCTCATGGGGTTTTGTTAAAGATATGTATTCAGTTTTTGTACCCACTCTCTAGCATAGCTCCTAGCTGACCCATCAAAGTTGGTGACGGTTATTTTTCCCACCATCTTCTGTATGCCCTGATTTGGTTAATCTCCCCTATAAGATGTGGATGGCTTTACCCCTATGGCATGTGCAAATCTAGGGTCTCTATCATGAAAATGAGGATGGCTCTGGCTCATCCTCTTATTGCTATTCAGCTGGGGCCAACATTTCTATTAGCTTCTCATTGGTCATGAGGATCACGTCCATGGTTCTCTATGTACTTCTTCTTCCTTGAGTCATTGGAATACCCATAGTCCCACTAATCAGTATGCATGTATGCCCAATTCTTCCATGATCTTGTTGGCTTCCCCACAACTGGCCAAGATCATGTCTGATACCCCTGTGCTATTCCTAATGGAAAATAACCGTAGGTACCAAAAACAATGAACAAGGAACAACAAAATAAATAAAAGCTCGGTCACAGATCAGTACACAATAGACACCATCAAAGTATTTCGAGCCATTTTATTAATAACTAGAACTTGGCTACATAAAATGAACTAAAATGATAGAACCTAGGTTTACCAAGCAAGTTGAGAAAAACCTAGGTGAGAAGTCTCTAACCTAGATGGTAAATGGTCGGGATCAAGAAATGTGAATTTCCCAGAAATAAACTATTACTACCTAATTAATGGATCAAAGATTTTTTCTTGAAATGCTACCCACAAAATTTCGTAAAATTAACCCCGGACTCCACTCAACAAACCCACAAAAACCCAAAAATAGCTTGGGTTGGCTCCAGATAGTGAAATTCAACCCCCACAAGTGCGAGTGGCCCAAACTAGCTGCTAATGAGTATTACTGGAAGAGGAATCCCTGCTATGGCTACTCCCTAATATCTCTTGAAGTTTCCCTCAAAATCCACTACTAAATTCCTTCTGTGAGCCCCAAAATCCTTCAACTCCAAGCCCCTCACTCCTCTAGATCCTATTCCTGCGTAGGTACTATGCAGTCACCTCCACGCACTGCCATAATTGGGTGAATTCGACCTTGGAAATGCCACAACTTCGACCCTGCATATACTCACTAAAACTTCGACTGTAAGATGAGGAATTCTCCTGCAATTTCTTGACTCTCCTAAATCCCTATGGCTGACCTAATTTATGCTACTCGAACTGCCTCTGTGCCTTAGTAATTCGCACCACAAGAAATCTTACTACAATATGGCTCTGCGAAAGCCCGGAAATGGACTCCCAAATTTCCAACTATGGAGACACTCAAAGTTCTTTGAAGAAGGGGTGGAATTTTGCTTGAAATTCTTGTGCTCAATAGCTCTCCAAACCCTTGAGCGGAGGAGCTCCAAGAAATGTTAATTTCTGAAATGTAATAGACAAAATTATGAGGATAAATGCTTCCTTGCTGCCTTATATAGCCATGGACCCCTTTGCCTCCCTTTGGTGGCCCCCACAATCCACTAACTTGTCCCTCTTCCTTCAGGTTCGATTTGCCTCCTTTTGTGACCCCCACATTCCATTAGGAGTTCGATTTCCTCCCTCTTGGTGTGTATTGCCTCCTTGGTGGCCCCCACCTTACATAGCCTCGTTGTGGCCCCCTCACAGTAATTTATGCTTTGGCTTTGGGGTTGTTGCCATCACATTTTGGGGCCTTGGGGCCATTTTTTTCTTTTTCTACTCTTAGGGTTTTGGCCCGGATTGTATGCGACCCTTTTGCATTTTATTTGTGGGTTCTATGATTTCTGCTAGGTTTGCAGACATGTTTTTGTTTTTTTTGCTGCCTATTGCTGGGCTTTTTATGGTGCTCCCCTCAAGGCTATTCGGCGGGCCTAAGTGCCCCGTTTCTTGCTTATTATATCGATCATGTATTTGCTCAGGATTGCATACACACATGGTGTGTCTATAGAATGTAATTTTTATTTCTTTCATAAAAATTACATTTTTTTTCTCCAGGAAAAAAAAAGGTTTTCATATAATGTGTTATACACACACACACAAGTACACACACCATTTCCAAATTTGTGAGGGGCCACGTTTCTAGTGCATTTCCATTTTGGAAACTTGTATCCACTTCCCTAGATCCTGCAATTTAGATTGAACCTCTACTTTCTTAATTTCCAGGACATCAGTTTTCCTACTCTGCCCTGGGTTTGTAAAGATCAAAAATAGATACTAGGATTGTGCTGTTTGAATGAAAAAAGAAATGGAAAAGTATTACATAACAAGATGCATTAAACATTCATCATCTAAGACAGTAGAAGAGAAGTGAGCTAGTATGTCTCTCAAGTTTGAATAGAGAACATTCTCAAGAAAAAGAATAGATGATTCCAGTTTTGTTATTCAACTAAAATATCTTTATCCTATTTTATTTCAGAGTCACCTGTTTTCCAAATCAGTTAGTCCAAAAGCCTTGCTAGATTGTATTGCTCATCACATTGTAGTTTTCTATTTGGCTTAGATGGACATGATTTTCAGTAAGAATAGGATCAATAAAATGAAATGATTTGACAAGATAATGATGTCAACAAGAAACAATGTTTGGATAACAACTATGACAAACATCCAGCACCTGTCACTATCTCAGAAATCTGCACAGCTTCAGAATTGTTTAGTTATCTATCACATGGGGTATAATTAAACTTTAAAAGAAATTTCTTGCCAACTCACCATATGCTGAGTATGAGGATAGAACTATGATGTAAGCTGATGCACGCTTAATTGAATACCAAAAGGGAGCTGTACTGTTTGAGGAACGATATGGAACATGGTAACGATGTGTATATGGTTTGAACGGTCGTTTTTCTCCCTGCAAAAGGACATGATAATGATGAACAAAAATATTTACAAGGTGACAAGCAATCAACCCATGAGTTTGAAACATTTTTATCAACCACACTCACCTCATTGAAAGGATAAAGGCACTCAAGTCATATAATCAAATTAGAAAATACAAGGAAAATATGGCAAATGCAAAACTATGTTCCTTATCTTTCTTTTCCATCGTACTAGGATTTGATAATAACACATACAGGAATTAAATTAACTGTGACGAATAACATTTTATTGGTTTTGTTAACGCACTACTCAGTAGTCAATTAAACAGTTCAAGAGTCAACAGTTTTCCTTATACCTACATCCCTTTCCTCGGCTACATTTATTCCCTTCCCCTTAAATTTCATTCTGAATTGACTAATTTCTTGTTTAGATTCATATTAATGAAACCCTCACAAGTTTGCATTAGAAAGAACTTAGTGAATGCAATGCAACAAATCATTACTACAGAATTTAGGCTTCTATGATTTGAATTTATTTGAGCTTCTTCTTCCAGATCCATCACATTGAGATTTTTTGTGCCAACATTTAGAACAATCAAGTGTGGTTCATCTTCAGGATATAAAATTGCACGGTTAATTTAATATTTGTCCTAAAGATAACCACACTTGATGGTTCAAAACATCAGCACAAAATGTCTCAATGTGATGGATTTGGGAGAAGAAGGTCAAATCATTACTATTTTAAACTCCCTGCATGCCTGTGGCCATACATAAGCTGGTCTAAAATCTCTTATGAAAGAATTCCTATTGTTTTGTAGGAACACTACACCTATTTTTCCTTATGCAGGGCAATTCCTTGATTGGAAGAACACAAGCACTATTTCCAAGCATTAGAGAATCATGTGTAGCAATTCTATATATCAAGAATCAAGATTGTTGCAATCATTAAAAGTTCATTTCACAGAAACAGTTTCCTTGTCTAAATCGCTTTCTAGATTCTATTCTACTGTCTTAGCCTCAGTGTATGTATATTTTTTCCTTCTTACAAAACATTTTGTCCAAAGCATTTGCTCAATGTGATAAGTGTTGATTTGTGTCACCTGGAAGGTACTCCCACACCCTAGGGTACAGGGTTTGGGAGAGGTTTGACCCACATGGATTTTGTTGGCAAGTGTACCCAAGCAGTGGGTTTTGCACCCAAAGTTGTGGGGGCAAAACCAAGAGGAGATTTTGATGATTTGTTCATTGAGGGCATGAGGAGCACCCTTAAGGAGCTAAGGGGCACCAAAGGCATCAAAGAGGTGGCATTGGTTAGATGAAAATAATTTTGTGTCTTATGTTTTATGGAGGTTAAACAAATTGTTTAGGTCAGCTTGGAGTTATGTGATGACCCTTGGTGGCTAAGGGAAACCCACCAAGACCTCTATAAATAGAAGACAAGCAAACCCCATTCAACACACATCCAATTGCATTCATCAATTGAAGAGATAAATCTGATCTGGCCACAGACCTAAAGGAGCTTATCCAAGTGAAGAAGAAGATGAAAGTTTTTGTATCTCGTGTTCTTGGACAGGGCTGAGTTAGGGCAAAGGCTGACCTTGTTCTTGAGGGCACTTCCGTGCATGGTTTGGTTGATTTGTTTTTTGTGTTATCTCTGTGACAGCTGAATCAAAATTCTGTAAAAGAAAGGTGGGCCAAGATCCCAGTTTGTGGACGAGGGCATATCCTAGAGAGGGTCGAGTCACCTAATGGTACAGGACAAGGGTTTTAGGGTTGTGAGGTAAAACTCAGCAAATAAAGTCTGATATGACTGAGGAAACCCTAGCTGCAGAAGTCTGTAACCTAGGCTGAAATCGCAGTCAAGTGGTGCACAAAGCCATGGGTTTTAGGACAGCTATGTGGACGTCCTGAAAGTTTTGTATTTGTCTCTTAAGTCAATGAATGCTAGGTGATGTAGGGTCTGATTTTGGACAGTTCTGAAGCAGCATTTGTACAATGTGTTGGAGGGTTGTTACTAGCTGTTTGGAGTGCCCTAGTAAAGTGAACAAGGGCAAGCTTGTTACTGTTAAGAGGGCGACTTGTTTGGGCCCTAGTCCATAGATCTCAAGGGTGGAGGATCGATGATAAGAGAGCTGGTTATTGTGCCCTAGTGCAGTGAGTTGCAGGAGGGCAACTTCAGTAATAAGAGGGCAGCCTTGAAGCCCTAAGTCTCGTCTTCTTTGGAGTAGCAGAGAGGCAAGAAGAAGGCAGCTGTGAAGACCCTATGTGTTACTGTCTTTGAGGAAGAAAAGGAGAGCAGCTAGAGGGTAAATTTGTGTGGGCCGAAGTTCAGTCACTCTTGGAGAAGTAGGAGGGTTGATAGCGGCAAATTGTTGAGCTGGAGATGTAAGTCTTCTGAAGTGGTAGAAGTTACAGTGATCAGCAGAAGGGAAGGCAAAGTACTCAATAAATGTGTTTACAGTACGTGGATTGAAAGGACTGTGAATGTGCACTATCAGCAAGTAGAAAAAGTGTACTTTGTTCAAGGAAAGATTGGTGGTCATAGTTGTTGAAGCCAAGCCCTAGTTGTCTTGTATCAGGGTTGATTTTAAGGGCCGGGAGCCCTAAGATTGTTGTATTAGAGTTGTAATGTAACAACTGCTCGGTTATAATTTGTCTTGTGTGTGAAAAATCGGTGACCCAATTCGCAACTGACTAAATTTCACCTACTTCTTAATTTTTGAATCAAGTTATTTACAGTGTTACACAGTAAACATCGAAATAAAATCCACTGCAGCCTTCACAACATAAAATGCTGTGGAAACAAAATACTACGCAGGAAAGAAATAAACACACACACAAATACACCGATGTTTTTGGACAAACATTTCCGGAAAAACCCAATGTGAGAAAACCAGTGCAGCAGTTGGGGGTTTTAATTATTATGCAGAAGTTTCTGAGTACAATTCTTCAGATGCCCAAACTGTCAATCTGATACAAAGAATAAACTGGCAAAGAGGTAGTGAGAAATATTCTCACACTGTCACTGGCGATCCAAATCTGATCCGAGCTCTAGATGGCTAGCCCCATGCTGCCCCTTCGCAGTCTCTACGTCAGCCTACAGATATCTGTGTCACATCCTCTAGGAACTACGTCACCCTTCTCCTCTGACCTTCTGCTGACTAGAAATCGATCCTCTGACCCTCCAGACTCACACCCCGACTTCTGGATTTGGAACTCGACTTTGCCAACTAAATTACGGACTCCCTCTGAAGCACTATGTTGCCTCTGTGTGGCACTGCACTGCCTCTCTAAAACTCTTGATGCCTTCTCTGCCTTGCACTCTTCGAAATTAGAAAAAACCCCTCTAGTCTACTATCCCTGCCCCTCACTGCAAGGAGATTACTCAATCTCTCTAGCAACTCAACACTGCTACTCTTGAGAAACTCAATCTCTAGATCTCACTATCTCGATGTGCTCTCCAAGTGCCCAACAATGTCCTTCTTATAATCTTTCGTTAGAGCACCAACGACCAAGATTAAAACATAATCAAAGGCTAAGATTAACTGGGAGTTGATCCTCATATTTATCTAAAAGATTCACACTAGATTTAATTAATACCCTTTAATTAATCACATTTGCTAAGTTTAGACATAGGAATACTTTAAAAAATGATTAAATATTTTAATTAAACCATCTCTAGGTGGAATTTTCCCAAACGACTTCTGGGTCCTGGAGAATGCATGTGTCTTAGCCTCTTTGCAAAATGTTGAGGCTAGAGCACATCCGATGCTACACAAATCAACACTCCCTCTTAACGAGAATGTTCTCTAGTGCTGCAACCCACTGAAGCATCAATCTGTCTCTGCACCATCTCTAGCTATGCTGTTGCCTAGCCCTTGGATGGCTTGGCCGGCTAACATGGTCGCCCAGGCCATGGGGTGCATTTAAATGCCTTTCCTATGAAAGGGAAGGGCATTATCATACCCTATGAGCACAGGAGGGCTGCGTTAGCAGGCCAAGTGCAAGGATAGCTTGGTTTCCTTGATTTCCCAAGGTTTTCTACCAACTAGAAATTTATTTAAGGGTTGTGTGTTAATTTGGGGTAGCATCGGATGTGCTCTAGCCATGAAAATTGGTGGAGAGGCTAAAGGACATGAGATCTCCAAGACTCAAAAATGGTTTGGGTAGATTCTTCCTGGCTTAGGAAATATTAAAATAATTAATATTTTTAATAGAGTTCCTAAGTCTAAACTTAGGAAAAATAAAATATTAATGGGTATTAATATAAAACTGGGTTCGGAGGTTCCAAAAGTCATGGATCAAGCCAAGTCTAATCCTAGCCATTGATTAGAGATGTAATCTTGGCCGTTGAAGGACCAATAGGAAAAGTATAAGAGGAGGCTTGAAGGCCAGTTGGAGAATACACCAAAGTGATCAGTGATTTGATTTACTAGAGCGGGGTTTGCTAAGTAAAGTCGAATCAGTGATCACCAGCGAGGGGCAGTGAGTACTGGACATAGAGGCAAAGATAGTGTCGAGAGACTAGAGCAAAGGCGAAGAGGCAGACGCAGAAGCCAGAGCAGGCCACGGAGAGTCCAACAGAGACAACGTAGAGGCGAGATGGCTTGCGTCATCCTCGTAGAGGACAGCACGAGTGACACAGAGGGCAACACGAGTGACGTAGAGGGTCCCAGAGGCTGCGCAGTGCCTCAAAGGGATAACGCAGAGGGTTTTGAGGCTGACACAGAGGCCAAGAGGGCAGATGCACTGCTTCAGTGTTGCTAGAGAGGGTTTCGTGGGGTAGGATTTCTAAATACCTGCTTCCGAATAGAGAGGTATTACTGCCAGTTATTTTTATCAATCGGACGAGCCAGTTTGGCACCCAGTTGTACTCAAGGACAATGCATAATAATATAACCCTCAAAATTGTTGCACCAATTTTCCCGCATTGGGTTTTTCTAGGGACGAGTTGTCCAGAAATAACAGTGTCACTTGTGTGTTTACTATTTCTTTCAGTTGTTGATCTGTAGATGGTTGAGACTGTATTGTGTCTATTTTGATGTTTATATGTTAAAATAACTTGTTTGTAATTAAAAAGTAGGAGAAATAAACCAAAAGAATACATATAAAATTTCTAATGGGTAATACTTAGGAATTTCAACATGGTATTAGAGCATGGTTGCAGATCATAGAAGAGATGAAGACATCAACTGGAGTATAGCAATTGCAACAAAAACAGTTGTCCCGAGTGACAGAAGTTGTTCCTTGCAGAAAGCGACAGACGAAGGGTTGCGTCATCAGTCTGGGCCAGAGAGAGGCCAGCGCAGAGGTTAAGGAGGGCAGAAAAAGGCTCACGCAGAGACCAGGAGGGTTGACGCAATTGGCTGAGGGAGCAATTTTGCCAGTGTCGAGATTGCGTAGAGCCTAGAAGCTCATTCCTTCAGTTTCTAGGGCATAGGAAGCTACGGGCAGTTTGCGAGAGTGAAGTTGGTGGGGTACTAGGGGCAGAACAGTACCTAACTGGCAAAACCAAGGTAGAGGGAGTCGCTACCGAGGGGGATTTCTTGCCAAGGAATCTGGATCAGTGTTGCAGGTGCACAGAAGATCGGAGAGGTGCGACTTGACGATTGGTAGGAGGATTTCCAGAAGGAAAATCGTGACTCAGAGGGAGTCTAACAGAGAACTTCCAGGCGGGAAGTAGAGGGACTTAGCAGGAGTCGAAGAGAGAAATTCCTGAGGGAAGTAGAGAGACTCGAAGGAGTCGACAAGAGGAGCAGAGAGATGGCCATGAATGGGTTGAGGGATCAGGATAGACTGGACGGGGCATCCAACTTTGTCATCTAGAAGGCTAGGATCCTGTTTGTTCTGTGTGCCATGAGTGCTCATGTACCTCTAGAGAAGAGGTGGGGAGACATCAAGCTGTAGTTAGGAAGACTACAGGCGATGAGGGGCAAGATCGTTGAGGTACCCAACCTCTTAGATTATACCTTGCTACAGGAGCCCAAAGCGAGAGTAGTAGGACTGGCGAATGTCAGTAGAAATATATGTGGATGAAGCGGCAGAGAGTGCTACAGTGCAAGAATCCCCGATCAACGCAAGGCTAGCAGGGTGCAGCAGTGAGAAAGGCACGAAGAGTGTTGCAACAGTGCAGGATGACACAAAGATGTTTGCAACGGTGTGAGATGCAGGGAGTTGCTGCAGCAGCATAGAGGCAGTAGAGGGAGCACGTGATAGCAGCAGAGAGAGCTTCAGCATCGAGAGTGTTTCTAGCCTGACAAGGATGTCAATAGTTGGGTGGATCAATTACTTACTTCTCAATAACTGAGATGCAGTGCAGTAGCACGATGCAACATGATATGAGGGGTTGCAGTGCAGATGCAATTTGGGAGGAAGGACCAGCAGCAGCACAGATGTAGAGGGAGCTGTTGTACGGATGAAGCAGTGGCAGTGGTAGGGCCATGGGCAGCAGTACAGGATGCAATAGGGCAGAGGATGTTGGTCGAGGAGGTCTAGAATCCGCACAGGTAACGGTGTCGTATAATTAGAGTAATGCTCAATGTGGAGTATTACTAGAGCACAGTCCTCGCTAAGAGGGAGTGTTGATTTGGGGTAGCATCGGATGTGCTCTAGCCATCAAAATTGGTGGAGAGGCTAAAGCACATGAGATATCCAAGACCTAGTAATGGTTTGGGCAGATTCTTCCCAGTTTAGGAGATATTACAATAATTAATATTTTTAATGGAGTTTCTAAGTCTAAACTTAGGAAAATAAAATATTAATGGGTATTAATATAAAACTGGGTTAGAAGGTTCCAAAAGTCATGGATCAAGCCAAATCTAATCTTAGCCATTGATTAGAGATATAATCTCGGCCGTTGAAGGACCAACAAGAAAAGTATAAGAGGCTTGAGGGTCAGTTGGAGAATGCACCAGAGTGATCAGTCATTCGATTTACGAGAGCGGGGTTTGCCAAGTAAGGTTGAATCAGTGATCAACAACGAGAGTGAGTACTGGACAGAGAGGCAGAGATAGTGTCGAGAGACCAACACAGAGGTAGAGAGGCAGATGCAGAAACCAGAGCAGGCCATGCAAAGCCTAGCAGAGACAACACAGAGGCCAGAGGGTCTGCGTCATCCACGCAGAGGGTAGCAGGAGTGACGCAGAGGGTCCCAGAGGCTGCATACTGCCTCAAAGGGTTGATGCAAAGGGTTTTGAGGCTGATGCAGAGGCCAGGAGGGCTAACACAGTGCTTAGTGTTGCTGGAGAGGGTTTCGTGGGGCAAGTCTTCTGAATACCTGCTTCCGAACAGAGAGGTATTACTGCCATTTATTTTTCTCTGTCGGGTGAGCTAGTTTGGCACCCAGTTGTACTCAAGGATACACTGCATAATAATATAACCCTCAAAATTACTACACCGGTTTTCCCGCATTGGGTTTTTCCCGGGACGAGTTGTCCAAAAATAATGGTGTCACTTGTGTGTTTTCTATTTCTTTCAGTTGTTGATCTATAGATGGTTGAAAATGTATTGTGTTTATTTCGATGTTTATATGTTTATAACTTGTTCATAATTAAGAAGTAGGAGGAATAAACCAGAAGAATACAGATAAAGTTTCTAACGGGTAATACTTAGGAATTTCAACATTGTGTTATGCAAGGATCGGGCTTACAATATGAGTCTTTGGAGAAAAAGAGACTATGATGTCGAGGAACTATAAATGTTGAATGATCTAACATGTTCTACAGCTTTGAGATAATGTGAGCTACTAAAGTATGCCAGACTTGATTTGATGAAGAGTCGGGAGGATCTCTTGAGTTCGATTATCCAACAGTGGGATGAACAACAAGGGTTGTTCAGAATTGGGGACCATGAGCTCTCTATCGAGAGAGACGACATATATTTCCTCACTAGGTTATCGTGCAGAGGTGCACGAGTAAAGTGACAAGAGGAAAAGAAGATCTGAGGACCACTGTAGAGTTGATCCAAACATATTGCAGTGAAGGCAATTAGTTAGTGAGAAATAGAATTCCAAGAAAGCGGATCAGAACAAGACCAATGAGGGCTATTTTGTGGATGATCGTGCACCTGGCAGGGTCTAAGAGTCAACATGTGACTACAAAGGCCTAGTTGCTACTGGCATTGGATTTCTTGCAGCCACAAGTGTTCAACTGGTGTGAGGGAGTCCTCCGTCAGGTGAAAGCAGAGTTGATAGTGTGTAAGAGTCAAGCCCAAAGAGAGTTTAGGTATGGCACATTGATCATATCCTTTATACTAGACAGGATGCCCGTGATGAGGCCTCGCATGAGTGTTGGTTAGCTGGTCCAAGGGAGCCTGGACAGGACTGATGGGTAGCCCTAGCACCTCGTAAAGGGGGGGGGGGGGGGGGGCCGATCATGAAACTCTGTAGGCTGGGGCGTTGAACCTACTAAAGCTAGTTGATCGCGGACATCCTGAAGCCTGGTAAGGAAGGGATTAATACACTCCCCTTTTTGCATCCTCATGCATCTCAGCTTCTCCTCAAGATACATCTTCCGCTACTCGAAAGATTCTTCGTACAGCAGCTGGGGCCTCCCACATCTATCAAGCAGTATCTTTGCCAGCTATGTGAGAAACTATGTGATCTCGAACTCCATCAAGGATCAGCCTCTTAGATTTCACCATCTCCTTCTTGTATTTCTTAAGCAGATATGCATCGACAGGTACAACTACCACACTATCGATATAAGTTTTGAGATCATGCTCATTTAGAAGGCAGGAGATTCTAGCCTTCCAAATCACATATTTGGAGGCTCCCTCCAACCGATCTTGATCTGTCAACCCAGGTGATGCCATCTATGAAAAAAGTCGAACTGCTTCCTCTTCTCCTCAGCACAGCTGCCGCCCAGCTATTCGCACTCCCTTCTGGAGTGAGAAATCCCACACACAATTACTGCTGCTCTACTACAAAAAATCGAACTTCTTGACTAGAAGTCCCCTAAGGAAGGAATTCTCTCAGTGTGTGCTCTTCTTTCCTTTTGACAATACTTTGCCAAGAACTACTGCAAAATGAATATGTCTCAGCTAAAGATTTGCTCTGCATGCAAACTTTTGCGTTGCTCCCTTCTGCCTCTACAAATCTTCGATCCAGAAACTTTACTCTCTATTGACTCACTCAAACAAGTAATTTTCCATGAAAATTAGCCCTCTTGGCCAATGGACTGCACAGCTTCTCTGGGGTTTCGAATTGATACCTACGCAGAAATTTCGACCTCCCTCTTCCGCCTGCAACTAAGCTCTTCTCTGCTTCACCTCCGCTCTAATACCATGTGGAAAATCGGTAACCCAATTCCCTACTACAACAACTGATTAAATTTCTCCTACTTACAATTTTCTGAATCAAGTTATTTACAGTGTTACACAGTAAACATCGAAATAAAATCTCCTGCATCTTTCAAAACATAAAATACTGTGGAAACAAAGTATTGTGCAGTAAAGAAATAAACACACACAAATACACCATTGTTTTTGGAAAAATGTCCCCGAAAAAACCCAATGTGGGAAAATCGGTGCAACAACTGAGGATTTTAATTATTATGCAGAAGTTTTTGAGTACAAATATTCAGATGCCCAAACTGGCAATCTGATACAACGAATAAACTGGCAAAGACGTAGTGAGAAATATTCTCACACTATCACTAGCAATCTGAATCTGCTCTAGGCTCTGATGGCTAGCCCCGCGCAGTCTCTGCGTCAGCCTACGCAAATCTGCATCACAACATCTAGGAACTACGTCACCGTTCTCCTCTGACCTTCTGCTGACTAGAAATCGATCCTCTGACCCTCCGGACTCACACCCCGGCTTCTGGCTCTGGAACTTGACTTTCCTAGCTGAATTATGAACTCCCTCTAAAGCATTGCATTGCCTCTCTAAACCTCTCGATGCCTTCTCGGCCTTGCACTCTCCGAAACTGGAAAAATCCCCTTCGGTCTAGTATCCCTACCCATCACTGCAAGAACATCACTCGAGCTCTCTCCAGCAACTTAGCATTGCTACTCTTGAGAAATTCGATCTCTAGATCTCACTATCTTGGTGTGTTCTCCAAGTGCCCATCAATCTCCTTCTTATAATCTCTCGTTGAAGCACCAAAAACCATGATTAAAACATAATCAAAGGCTAAGATTAACCGGGAGTTAATCCTCGTCTTTATCTAGAATATTCACACCAAATTTAGTTAGTATCCTTTAATTAATCATGTTTCCTAAGTTTAGACTTAGGAATACTTAAAAAAATGATCAATTATTTTAATTAAACCATCTCTAGGTGAAATTTTCCCAAATGATTTCTGGGTCTTGGAGAATGCATCTTAGCCTCTCTGCAAAATCTCGAGGCTAGAGCACATCTGATGCTACAGAAATCAACATTGTGTGCTAGTTGATTCACTACTATGTATTTTCCACTGTGCAAAGTAGAAGTGTTGTGGCATTTGAATGTGTTTGTGATTGTGATCTTAGACTCAAACTTGATTCTCGAGTATTGTGGAAAAATCAACATTGTATCAGAGCTAATTTGAAGGGCAAGTGAAGCAGTGTGCACAACATACAACTCAAAGGGAAGTTGGTTCCATTGCTATTGAAGCCCTAATAGAAATGGCGAAGTTTTCTATTGGTCTGCAATATGAGGATAGGTTGGATGGCTTGTCCAACCATAATAGTCCTTGTAAGGAAAGGATCAAGTTGGTCTTGATGGTGAACAAGATTTGGGAATTCGCTAACAAGGAGATCAAGAACCCGACTAACCTTAAGGAGTTGGATGCGTATGAGGAGTTGGATAAGAAGGTGAAGTTGATCATCCTAGATGGTGTCAAAGATCATTTGATACCCCATCTGTCCGGGAAGAGCTCTTCCCATGAGATGTGGAAAGCTCTTCAGAATCTATTCCAGAATAAGAACGAGAACCAACTGTTGGTATTGAAAGATAAGTTGAAGAGCAGCAAGATGTCGAATGGTGGAGTGACCCCGTATTTGATGATACTTTCTCATGTTCGAGATGAGCTTGTTGCCATCCGTGAAACTGTTACAAATTTTGAAATGGTGAGGAATGCTTTTAAACTTTAAAGGGTTTATCGAGGAATGGAAGCCTCCCTTCATCAAAGGGATCGTTGCATGAGAGAAGATGCCAGACTAGAACAAGTTGTGGGATGACTTCACTTAGGAGGAATTGCAAGACGAGGGTCTTCATAAGAAGAAGAAGACTTATGATGATAACATGGCTCATGTAGCGAGAATGAAGGGTAAGCAAAAGAAGGACGTGAATAAGATAAATTGTTATCATTGTAGCAAATATGGTCATTATTCGATCAAGTGTCCAAAGAAGAAGGGAGACAATGAGAAGAAGAAGGGGAAGAGATAGTAGATGTCGCTATTTCTTCTTAGTTGGATGACCTTTTGAGGAGATTGGAGGATGAGGACTTTGCCCTAGTTTCTCATCTCGTCGAGGGTACCATCAATGAGACTACATGGTACATGGACATTGGTGCATCGAAACATATGACAAGTTCGCATGATATGTTAAAGACTTTAAATGAATGGGCCTCGAATTTGCACATGGTGGTTGGCGGCAAGAGTCAAAAAGAGATTAGAGGATTGGGTGTTGCGTGATTTAGGATGGAATCAAATTGGTTGTTGCAAGCTCACTATATATCGTTTGTACCAGAACTTTGATACAACGTGTTTTCTGTCTTAGTGATCAAGAGAAAAGAGTTTGAGGTGATTTTCTGTGATGGGAAAGCATGACTCAGGCCCAAAGGCTCTAACTTTGCTAGATTAGTCATTGGAGTTAGGGAGCATGGTCCACATCGGCTGACATGGAAGCCTATAGATCATGAGCAGAACCAGGTTCTAGAAACTCAAAGGGAGTCGAGTTTGAGTGGGAGTTTGCAAGTTCAGAGGGAGAATCCACAACCCAAGAAGAGCACGTGGTCAATTGGGAGTAAGGGGACCTTTACAACTAGAAGAATCATGGGATGGCATGAAGGCCTATCAGGAAAGGAAGAAGAAGTCAGAGGATTCAGGTGACAAAGACACTACTAACATAAGCATGGTTCATTCTACATGGTATGTGTTAGTTTTTGTAGCATCAGATATGTTGTAGCCACGAAACTTTTTGGAGAGGCTAGAAGACATGTATTCTCCAAAACCCATAAATCATTTCTGGAAATTCCACCTAGAGATGACTTAATTAAAATAAGTAATCTTTTGTTAATGGTACCTACGTCTAAACTTAGGAAAACTGATTAATTAAAAGGGTATTAATTAAGTCATGGCAAGAATCTTCTAGAAGAAGAATTGGATCAATTTCTAGTTAATCTTAGCCATCGATTATGTTTTAATCTTGGTCGTTGAAGTCTCAATGAGAGATTATAAGAAGAAATTAGATGGAGGTTGGAGAACACACTTCAAACACCAGGAATTCGATTTTGCTGGGAAATCAATCTCCAGAGTAGCAACATTCAATTGTCGGAGGTGATTCAATGAGATCGAAGTAGTGAGAGAGGGGCAGAGATAATAAGGCCAGAGGGAGATTTTCCAGTCTGGTGAGTGCATCGCAAAGAGGCAGTGAGTGCCACAGAGAGGCAACGCAGAGCAAAGAGGCAGCGTAGTGCTTCAGAGGAGAATCCTTATTTTGCTGAGGAGAAGAAGTGATTCAGTGCTAGAAGCCGGGGTGGAAGCCCAGAGGCCAGGAGAATAAATCTTCTAAACAACAGCTGATCAATTAGCGAGAGAGACATTGGTTCGAGTTGTGGGACGCAGAACTGCGTAGGCTGATGCAGGGACTGCACAGAGGTAGGAGAGGAAAGCTCATCTTGAGCCAAGGTCAGTGTTGGATCACTGGTGGGAGTGAGATTTTTCTCACCAAACTTTCTGTCAGTCATTTCTCTGCATGGATTTCTAGATTTGAGCATCCATAGTTTTGTACTCAAATTTACTACTGCATAATAATAAAACCCTCAGCCGCTGCACCGGTTTTCCCAAGTTCGATTTTTCCGGGGACATTGGTCCAAAATAAATGTGTATTTGTATGTGTGCATCTATTCGTCCAGCATTATTTTTCTTCTGTAATATTGTATTTGTGAAGGTTACAATGTATTAGTATTGATATTTACCATAGAATGAATGAAATAATTTGTTAAGTTTATTTAACAAATAGAAGAAACTTAATCAGTTGTTGTAGGATTCTAGATTTCGTAATTTTCACATGGTATTAGAGGACAAACCGTAAGCCAGAGAGATCAGTAGTAGAAGGGAGGAGGAATTTTGAATCTCTACAGAGGCAGTAATTTGAAACCCTTAAGAGGCAGCACAGTCCTTGGGCTAGAAGGGTTAGTTTTTGAGGAAATAAATTTTCTCTGAGAGAGTCGATAGAGAAATTAGATTTTCCAGATCAGAGCTTACTAGAGGGAGACACAGTATTTTCCTCGCACAGCAGATCTTCAACTGGGTTATTTTGCAATAGTTTGCTAGTGCAAAATAGCATCAAGAGGAAGGAAGAGCACACTCTGAGGGAATTCTTTTCTCCGGGACTTCTAGCCTAGAAGTTCGATTTTTCCTAGCAAAGCAACAGTAGCTATGAGAAGATTTGCCCACTCCAGCAAGGAGTGCGTAGATCTAGTCAGCAGTTGCGTAGAGGAGAAGAAGAGGAATTCGACATTCTTGCAGAAATGGCATCAACAGGGCTGAAAGATCATGATCGATTGGAGGAAGCCTCCAACTATGTGATCAGGAAGGCAAGAATTTCTTGTCTTCTAGATGAGTATGATCTCAAAGCTTACATCGATAGTGTGGTAGCTACACCTACAAATGCAGATCCGTTGAAGGCCTACAAGAAGGATATGGTGAAAGCAACGAGGTTGATCCTTGATGGGATTTGAGATCATGTGGTGTCTCACATAGCTGGCAAAGATACTACCCAATAGATGTGGGAGGCACTTGCTACGCTATACAAGGGATCTTTTGAGAAGCGGAAGATGTATCCTGAGGAGAAGTTGAGATGCACAAAGATGCACAAAGGGGAGTGTATAGACCCCTTCCTCACTAGGCTTCAGGATATCTGAGACCAATTGTCTGCGGTAGGGTCAGAGCCTCAGCCTACAAAATTAATGCGGTTTTCTCTAAACAACGTTTTTGAAGAATGGCAGGTCTTCGTTTAGAGTATTCTGGGCAAAGAAAAGTTGTCAGGTTGGGATTGTATGTGGATTGATCTAGAATAGTAGATGAGGTGAGATTTGCTGAAGAGCACCATCAGTGGCAACAACAACAATAGTGGGTCGAAGCAAGTAAAGGAAGAGGAGAATTTGGCCCTCGCATCAAAGGGGTAGCAGGAGCAGCGCAGGAGGAAGAAGGACGTTTCCAAGGTGAAATGCTTCAGATGTGGTGAGCTTGGCCACTACAGTACTCAATGTCCTCTCAAAAAGAAGGACAAGGAGTAGAAACAGGATCAACGGGCTGCATCCGTAGAGATCGAAAGGTTGTCCTCAAGATTGGAGGAAGAGTTTTCCCTGATCACTGAGATACCTCCAGGAGTGAGGTGGGGTGATTTGGTTTTGTAGCCCCAGAGAGCTACACGATGGGCAGGATTCTTAAGGAGGTCCATATTATGCAGTAGCAGGATGGATCAGTGGTAGTTGGTGCAGTCAGGTGCCAGAGTGACAGATACAGTAGCTAGTAGGAGTCAGATACTAGGCAGCGCAATGTGGAGTTGGCAATAGTGCAGTTGGCATAGAGCAGAGTCAACAACAATGCAGAGGCGTCAGTGACAGTACAGAGTCTAGCTGCATCCAGGACTCAGCGAATAAATGCATTATACTGACCACAATTGGTTCAGTATTTTGGATGCTTTTCCGTTGCAGTTGTTGCAATTGCAGCAGCAGCAGCTGGAGAGGGAGTTGCAGTGTAGATGCAATGTTGGCAGCAGTTCAGCAGAGCCAACAGCAGCATGGATGCAACATTTACCAGAGTTACGCAGTAGTTGGTGGGTAGTAGCAAGCAGACATCAACATCGTGACAGGAGGTGGTGCAGAGACAAGGTGTTGCTTCAGTGGGTTGCAACGCTAGAGCACATTCCTCGCTAAGAGGGAGTGTTAGTTTTTGTAACATCGGATGTGTTCTAGCCACGAAACTTTGTGGAGAGGCTAGAATACATGTATTCTCCAAAACCTAGAAATCGTTTCTGGGAATTCCACCTAGAGACGACTTAATTAAAATAATTAATCTTTTTTTAATGGTACCTAAGTCTAAACTTAGGAAAACTGATTAATTAAAGGGTATTAATTAAGTCATGATGAGAATCTTCTAGAATAATACTTGGATTGATTTCTAGTTAATCTTAGCCATCGATTATGTTTTAATCTTGACCATTGAAGCCTCAACAAGAGATTATAAGACGAAATTTGATGGAGGTTGGAGAACACATTTTAAACACCAGGAATTTGATTTTGCTGGGAAATTGATCTCCATAGTAGCATCATTAAGTTGTTGTAGGTGATTTAGTGAGATCGAAGTAGTGAGAGAGGGGCAGGGATAGCAAGTCCGAAGGGAGATTTTCCAGTTCGATGAGTGCATAACAAAGAGGTAGTGAGTGCCACAGAGAGGCAACACAGTGCTTCAGAAGGCAATCCGTATTTTCCTAGGGAGAAGCAGTGATTTAGTGCCAGAAGCCAGAGTGGGAGCCCGAAGGGCAAGGGAATCGATCTTCCAAACAATAGTTGATCAATTAGCGAGAGAGACATTGGTCCGAGTTGTGAGACGCAGAACTACGTACGCTGACACAGAGACTACGCAGAGGTAGCAGAGAATAGCTCATCTTGAGCCAAGGTCAGTGTCAGATCACTAGTGGGAGTGAGATTTTTCTCACTAGACTTTCTATCAGTCATTTCTTTGCATGGATTGCTAAATTTGAGCATCCATAGTTTTGTACTAAGATAAACTACTGCATAATAATAAAACCCTCAACTGTTGCACCGGTTGTCCCAAGTTGGGTTTTCCTAGGGACATTGGTCCAAAAATAACTGTGTATTTGTTGTGTGTGCATATATTCTTCCAACATTATTTTTCTTCTACAATATTGTATTTGTGACGGTTGTAGTGTATTAGTTTCGATATTTACCACAGAATGCAGTAAATAATTTGTTCAGTTTATTTAACAAATAGAAGAAACTTAATCAGTTGTTGCAGTAGGATTCTAGGTTTTGGAATTTTCACAGTATGTTGCAGTGGTGAATGCAAGGACTTGGGCTAGTGTCGCCAGTGATGATGACGATGAGATAAATCTGGGTGGTGGAAGTACCTCCCTCGCTAAGAGGGAGTGTTGATTTTTGTAACTTAGGAGGTACTCGCACACCCTAGGAGAAGTTTGACTCACATGGGTTTTGTTGGAAAGTGTACCCAAGCAATGGATTTTGTACCCAAAGTTGTGGGCATGAAACCAAGAGGAGATTTTGATGATTTTTTCATTCAGGGCATGTGGAGCACCCTTAGGGAGCTAAGGGGCACCAAAGGAATCAATGAGGTAGTATTGGTTGGATGAGAATAATTTTATGTCTTACATTTTATGGAGGTTAAACAAATTGTTTAAGTCGGCTTGGAGTTATGCAATGACCCTTGGTGGCTAAGGGAAACCCTCCAAGACCTCTATAGATAAAAGACAAGTAAACCTCATTCAACACACATCTAAGTGAATTCATCAAGTGAAGAGATAAATCTGATCTAGCCACAGACCTAAAGAAGCTCATCCAAGTGGAAGAAGAAGATCAATGTTTTTGTCTCGTGTTTTTGGACTAAGCTAAGTTAGGGAAAAGGTTAGCCAAGTTCTTGAGGGAAGTTTTAGGCATGGTTTTGTTGATTTTTTTTCTATGTTATCTCTGTGACATCCGAGCCAAAATTTTGTGCAAAAAAGGTGGGTAGAGATCCCATTTTGTGGAGGAGGACGTATCCTAGAGGGCTGAGTCACCTAATGGTACAGTGTAGGAGTTTTAGGGTTGAGAGGCAAAGCACAACAAATAAAGTCTGATATATGACTAAGGAAACCCTAGTCGCAAAGGTCTATAACCTAGGCTGAAATCTCAGTCAAGTGGTGCACAAAGTCGTGGGTTTTAAGATAGCTTTGTGGATGTCCAGAAAGGTATGTATTTGTCTCTTATGTTGATGAATGCTAGGTGATGTAGGGTCTAGTTTTGGATAGTTCTGAGGCAGCCTTTGTACCATTTCTTGGAGGGATGTTAGTGGCTATTTGTAGTCCCCTAGTATAGTGAACAAGGGAAAGCTTATTACCGCTAAGAGGGCAGCTTGTTTGGGCCCTAGTTCATAGATCTCAAGGATGGAGGATTGATGATAAGAGGGATGGTTATTGAACCCTAGTTCAGTGAGTTGCAGGAGGAAAACTTCAGTGATAAGCGGGCAACCTACAAGCCCTAAGTATCTTTTCTTTAGAGCAGCAGAGAGGCAAGAAAAGGGCAATTGTGAAGACCCTGTGTGTTGGTGTCTTTGAGGAATTAATTGAGAGTAGCTAGTGGTCACATTTGTGTGGGAAAAATTCCAGTCATTCTTGGAGCAACAAGAGGGCTGATAGTGGCAAATTATTGAGCTAGAGATGCAAGTCTTCTGAAGTGACAGAAGTTGCAGTGATTGGTATAAGGGAAGGCAAAGTACCCGCCAGATGTGCTCAAGGTATGTGGATTGAAAGGACTACGGATGCACACCATCAACAAGTAGATCAAGTGTACTTTGTTTAGGGAAATATTGGTGGTCATAGTTGTTGACACCAAGCCCTGCTTGTCTTGTGTCAGGGTTGATTGTAAGGGCCATGAACCCTGTTACAAGAACCCTGTTACAACACAATCTAGCAAGGCCCTAAGGAAGGGAAACCTAAGGAACAACTACTAGACTAAGTGACAACAATAGGACAATGACCCACTATCACCTCAGTTAAGTCCCCCTGCTCTCTATAGACTTTCAACAATGGGAGGGTCCTGGTAGGAAGAAATCACTTGTAATGGTTATGTCCATGACTAATCTATGAAGTGATTTCAGAAAGCCCATTCAAGGAGAAACAAAATAAAGGCTCAATGCTTCAAGGAAGCTAATTCGCTCTCCAAGAAATAACTTGGGTAAGAAGATCAAGACCTAGGGTTTGAGGTATGCAAGGGTGATGTGTTTTCCTAAGGTATAGTTCTCAAATGGGTTAGGGCCTCTCAAAGGATCTTTATGTGGTGATATGACACTTCCCAAAGGTTCTTCGCTATCTTTGAAAGACCTAGAAATGCACTAGACCTAGGGTATTCTAAAAAGCATGGGAAAAATGCTTCCAAGGTGTTCACAAGGTCAAGGCAACGAAGGAGAAAGGATCTCTTATGATTTATTGCGCCGAAGAGAAAGCTCATACAACCCTAAAGAAAGCCACCTATCCAAGGAAATACAAGCTAGTCTGTGAAAATTCTTTTGAAATGCAGCAACTCGGATTAATTCTTCTAATTGAATAAATAATGCAGTTTATTTTGTTACGGAAAAATATTGAAATAATCACACTGCAATTTCTTCACAATAAAAATACTGTAGAAAATAAAATGTTGGAAATTGAGAAATGCTAGCACACACACAAAAATGATAGTTATTTTTAGACAATTTTCCCCGGAAAAACCCAATGTGGGAAAACCAATGCAGTGGCTGAGGATTTTATTATTATGTAGCAGTGAGAAATTCTAAGTACAACTGGATGCCAAAATACTGGCAATCCTCTACAAGATAAACTGGCCACAAAACTAGTGAGACAAAATTTGTCACACCCGACACTAATCTTAGCTCCTGAACTGGCTCAAACAGGCCACATGAAAGCCCCTGCATTAGCCTTTGTGTCACCCTTGCACAAGCCCTCAAATGCTTTGCCTTGAAGTTGCAACTCATCAAGTCATCTGCCCAACTCATCCTTTGAGAATGACTCACTGGCCCTTCCGGAAATTCTCCCGGCCTCCAACAACTGAATGGACCCTCTGTCAAGTCAAACCGAACTCTGCCTCTGAAGCTTTTGTGCAGGCCCTATGCAACCCCACTGAGGAAACTCGACCCTCCTGTAGATAACTCTCTGGAACTGGAAAACTTCCTCCGAGCACATTGTCTTTTCTCCTCATTGTCTTTGCATCCCCTCTTTGGCTGGAACTTCTCTCTATTGAATCACCACAGCTAGGAAACTCAACCTCTACCAAGGAATTTGATATCCAACTGTGTTCTTCTCCAACCCCATCAACCTCCTCTTATAATCTCTAGTTCAGTCTTCAACAAACACGATTAAAACTTAATCAATGGTTGAGATCATCTCTAAGTAGATCCGTGTGAGTTTCTAGAGAATTCTCACCTTTCTCAATAAATTTCCATTAATTAATCGATTTCCCTAAGTTAGACTTAGGCATCTTTTAATCATCAATCAATTAATTTAATTGTCTCTAGGCGGAATTTCCAGAAACGATTTTTTGGTTTTGGAGATCTCTGTGTTTTAGGCTCTCCACAAAGTTTGAGAGTAGAACACCATCTGATGCTACAAAAAATAACACTCCCTCTTAGCAAGGAAGGTGTTCTCTCCCATAACATCCTCCATACACGTTGATGTCTAACAAGAAACTCTGCTAGAAATGACTCTATTGCTCCCTCAGTCACTACATTTCTCCCTCAGTCATTGTCCATCAACCACTACGCTAACTCTGATTCATCTGCTATTGTTTGTAACCATGCCGCATCTGTGATGTTGGTGACACTGCATTGCACGACATGTACTGCTGCCAACTCTGCATTTGCACTACAACCCAACTAATACTCCCTCTCACTATTGTTGTTGTTGTTGCAACTACTGCAACTGATAAGTATCCAAAATACTAAATCAACTGTGATCACATGTTGCAACTCTCTCCTCAGTCTCTAACTACTACTAGCCTTTGCACTGTCTACTAGGGAATATGTGTTGTTGTTGATTCTCCGTTGTGCTTCCCGCACTACTATCAACACTTCTCTGCACTCCTCAGCATCTGACTACATCTAGTATGCAACTTTAAAACTGACTACACTAACTGAAACTAGTTCTCCTAGTACTAAATCCTGTGAGCCCCTATAGCAAGGGTAATGATCTATGTGAGTAAACTGCAACTGTTGCTCCTCTATCGACCTTGCCCATCTCTGCACAACCTTGGATTCTAGAACTCGATGTCTCCACACCTTTCTCCTGGATGTATATTTTCATACAAATTGAATTTCTCCTTTAATTTGGAGGACAATTGGTCTATCTCTATGAATGGTATCCCCTGATCCTGCTTCTCCTTCTTGTCCTTCTTCCTATGAGGATACTGAGTACTATAGTGGCCAAACTTGCCACACCTGAAGCACTTGATCTTAAACAAATCCTTCTTCTTCTTCTCTCCCTACGAGCCTTGTCCCTGACTAAGACCTTTTGCTTTCCCTTTCGATGCAAAGGCCACATTTTCTTCCTCCTTCACACCCTTCGACCCTTTGCTGCTAAAGACGTTAATGGATCTCTTTACTAGAGTTCGTCTCATCTCCTCTTGTGTGAGATATTCTCCTATCCGGTCCTACCCAAGCAGTTGATCTCATCCCAAAATGCTCTGGACAAATCTCTCCCATTCCTCGGTGACACTATTGAGGACCAAACGCACAAGTTCTGTAGTTGGAGGCAACTCTCCTACGGCTGCAAGCTCATGCCAGATATCCTAAATTCTAGTGAGAAAGGAGTTGATGCCTTCACCCTTTTGCATATGAACATTCCACATCTTATCCTTCAGGAACATCTTCCATTGTTTGGAAGGATTCTAATATAGTGAGGCAACAACATCCAACATTTCTTTGGTCGTATTTTTGGCCACAACATGTGAGACTATATGATCTCGAACTCCATCAAGAATCAACCACTTTGCCCTAGCCATATCCTTATTGTAATTAGCTAGCTGGTCTGCATCTATACGCACAGCTACAAACCATTCTACATACATCCTCAGACCATATTCATCTAGCAGGAATGTCATCCTGGCCTTCCAGATACAATAGTTTGAGGCACCCTCTAATCTGTCCTAATCTCGGAGTCCTGCTGAAGCCACTACTACAAAAACTAGACCTGGGACGAAATCTTCATCTTTCACCTGCTAGGCTACTAGCACTACTAATCACACTCCTTCCTGGAGTGAGAAAATCTGCCTGCTGCTGCTTCCTGTTGCAACTGGAAATATTGGATTTTTGAAACTAGAAACCCTCTGAGAGAACCTCCCTCAATGTGTGCGACTTCTCTTCCACCCGATGTTAATTCGACTACTGTAAAATGTTGCAAAACCTTCTGCGTCCAAACAAGAATTATGTTGTGCGAAAATACTGTGTTGCTCACCTCTACCTGCTGGAATCACTTTCCTGGACAAATCAAACTTTCTGCTACCTGCAATTGGAAAATCGAACCTTGTCTAGCAATTCGAACTCCTTGGCTAGGCACTTTGCAACCCCTGGAAAATCGAAATTGTTGCTCCCTTTGAGCCACGAAATTTTCCCTCTTCATCTGTGAGCCTCCTGTCTGTCAAACTTGCTGTAATACCATGTGAAAATTCCTTGAAATGTAACAACTAGAATTAATTCTTCTAACTGAACAAATTATGTAGTTTATTTTGTTACGAAAAAATATTGAATTAATCACACTGCAATTTCTTCACAATAAAAACATTGCGGAAAATAAAATGTTGGAAACTAAGAAATGCTAGCACACACAAAAATGACACAATTATTTTTGGACAATTGTCCCCAGAAAACCCAACGTGGGAAAATTGGTACAGCTGTAGGAATTTACAGGGTAAGTTCCTCAGATAGAACACCAAAGGACACCGCTCACAAACAGATCACAGATCAATACACCAGTATTTTGGACGTGGTTAAAATCCTCAAAGAGGGAAACAGTCCACGGCCTAAGCCAACGCGGCCACTTCAGGCAATTTATTAATAAAAGAATGAAATTTTACATAAGCTTCTCTCATGAACAGTTAACCTACATATGACCCTCCATGCTCTTTAAATAGAGATCATGGACCAATCGGGTGTTAAACCACGGATCAAGTGTCGGTAATACCGAGGAGAGAATGAACCATCAGAACACTACATATCGTGACCGTCAGATTGTAAGTTACAAAAGTACATGGTAAAGAAACACACTTTACCTAACTCTATACTAGACCAAGTTATACTTAACTATTTCCTATGTGTCGGAATATCCTAACAATAGCAACTAAGGGTTTTATTATTATGCAACAGTGAGAAATTTTGTGTACAATTGGATGCCGAAATATTGGCAATCCTCTACATGATAAACTAGCCAAAAAATTAGTGAGACAAAATTTGTCTCACCTAACACTAATCTTAGCTCCTAAACTAGCTCAAACAGGCCACACGAAAGCCCCCGCATCAGCCTCTTAGTCACCCCTGCGCAGGCCCTCAAATGCTCTACCTGGGAGTTGCAACTGATCAAGCCATCTACCCAACTTAGCCTTTGAGAATTACTCACTGGCCCTTCCGGAAATTTTCCCGAATTCCAGCAAAATAAATCAACCCTTTCTTTGGCCAAATCGAACTCTGTGTCTGAAGCTTTTGTGCTGGCCCTGAGCAACCTCACTAAGGAAACTCGACCCTCCTATAGATAACTCTCCGGAACTGGGAAACTTCTTCCGGACACATTATCTTTGCCCCACTCTCTTTGCATCCCCTCTTTGGCTCGAACTTCTTTCTATCGAATCACTATAGCTGGGAAACACGACCTCTGCCAAGGAATTCGATATCCAAGTGTGTTCTCCAACCCCATCAACCTCCTCTTATAATCTCCAGTTGAGTCTTCAACGGCCACGATTAAAACTTAATCAATGGTTGAGATTATCTCCAAGTTTATTCATGTGAGTTTCTAGAGAATTCTCACCGTTTTCAATTAATTCCTTTTAACTAATCGATTTCCATAAGTTAAACCAATGTTGCGAACATCGCGATCAGGATTAAATCAGTGAGAGGAAAAAATCGGAAAAATCGGTAAAAATCAGGAAAAAATCACCAAATACAGAAATATTCATTTTTTTCAGTTTTTTTAATATCTAAAGCATCTACAACAGAAAAGAAATGCATCGACACATAAATATGATAAAAGAACTAATATATAAGATGTGTAATATAATTTCTAGTGCTACATCACACACATAACAGTGAATCATGTCCTAAATAGTAAATCCTGACTCTTGAGTCCCAACTCATCCTCAAAATATTAACAAAAAATATAATAATGTATCTCATATTATGATTCATAATGTCATATATAATGAAATGAACCAAATAACTAATACTACTGATTTCCTTTGCCCCTCTTGCGAGAAAATGCAATATCTTTCCCTCTAGATGTAGATTTCGATGGAGTTGGCAGTGGACTCCACTGTGCTCTAGAAGCTAAAGAACTAAGAGCTACAGGAGGTGGACCACGTCCTCTACTAGTGACAGGGGTAGCCTGGGTAGGTGGTGTTACCTCCTCCTCCTCTTCATCCTCCTCCCCCTCTACCCCCTCCACTACCTCCTGCTCTAACCAATCATCAGTAGACCCCATGAGAAGCCTCTCCACCTCAACTCTCCATGCAGCAGTGGTATCAATCCTATCCAATGAGATGGCCTCCACATCAGGTCCTCTCAAATTGCCTCACCCACAATCAAAGATTTTAGTTGTAGTAGACGTAAACCATGTCATCAAGTCGTTGGGACTCCAGCCTATACAAAGGTCATAAAATAATAATTATAAAAAAATATTATTTAATGAATTCAAAAAATTAATTGGAAAATTTGGAACATTTTAAGTTTTAAGTTTAACCTGTTGCACTTATTGGTGTGTATTTTTTCGAATACACTCCAGTTGCGCTCGCATCTTGAGAAGATACATGTTTGGCTGAGGATTCGAATGAAAAGCTTTTGCAGATGGGATACTTTGGCACCATAGCTTCTCCACCATGCATCTACAACAAAATTATAAATAAAATAAACATAAGAAAAAAATGAAATTTGAAAGTTGAAGCAAAGTATGAAGTTATGAACTTGAAGAAATAATGAAATTTGAAACAAACTAAAAAATACTTGGCATTTTAGTCTTCCTATCAACCACGACCATTTCAAAGCTAAATATGCCACTTGCCATCCTATATATCTCCATTTCTTTAGAGATTTTTGCACGTTCTGCTGGAGATGGCACCATCCTCTGAGCACAGGTGAAGAATCCATCCATGACCTCAACATCAAATAAGAACCCACAGGGGTAAACAAATGCGGGGTTCAGGTAGATCCCTGCAGCATGAATGGGACAATGGAGTTTGTTGTTCCATCGTTCATCAATCACTGCCCATAAAAGGAGTTATTTCTAAAACCCCTCATCTCACTTATCATCATAGTAGGTACGAATGGATTCTTTGGCCCTATCCATGGCCTCATACAAGTAGCCCATTGTGGGTTTGTCACCATCAACTAATCGAAGAACCTTTACCAAAGTTCAGTAATTTGCACACCTCTTGCACTCCCACCCCAAAGATTTCTTGGTATGAAACTAGTCTGCATATGGCCTTTCCCTCAGGTTTGCATCTAAATGCCAAAACATGTCATTGATCTGAAAGAAACATTCTCTTCACATCCCACATAGAATTCAAGAAGGATTGAGGAGATATGAAACTAGTGGCAAACCATGTAATGGCAAGGTGCACCAACTCTTTGTTGTTGGTGAATGTTCTCATCAAATGAAGCACAAATGCATGATTATATATAAATTTTGTAATGTTTTTTGATGAGTCAACAATATCTTTGACAAAAAGAATTTTCCTATGTCTTCCAACATTAAATAAATGCAATGTGTAGCACAAGGTGTCCAAAATAAAGTAGGATGCCTCTCCATAAGCATCTTGCCAGCAACAACATAATTTGCAGCATTGTCTGTTATGACTTGGACAACATGTTTTGGACCCACCTCCAAAATAAACACATCCAGCAAATCACATAATAGTTTTGCATCTTTGATATGTGCATATGCATCAACAAATTTCATAAACATTGTCCCCTTGGGACAATTAACTAAGAAGTTTATAAGGATTCTTCCATTTTGATCGGTCCAACCATCTAACATCACAGTGCATCTTGTGTGTGCCCATGATGCCCTAAAATTCTCCAATCTTTTGGTGCAGTCAACCTTTTCATCTTGAGAATGCGGTCTCTAAAGCCATTATAAGAAGGGACTTTTTACCCTGGGCCAACAATTGCAATAGCATCAATAGCAGGCTGGAAAAATGGATTATTCCTTGCAACGCTAAAAGGAATATCACTACAAAGAAAAAACTTGCCCAACAACTTGTCAGCTTCTTCTTTCTCCTTTTTTGTAAGTATTGAAGAGATAGATAATTGTGAATCAATCGTGGTTCTAGGAACAAAATATGATGAGGTAGCTACAGGGTTGGTTGTAGATATTGATGCTAAAGTAGAACCAGTGTCGCTCTCATATTCACCTCCTAACACTCTATTCTCTGCTAGTTGACTCCTCAAAGCTGACTTCGACTCTTTGGTTTGCTCTATTTCTTCCAATGATCTGAGGGCTCTTCAGATGATTTCCGGATTTGTATTGGTGTAAGGCCCTACCTCATGTCCAAGAATTTGTGTAAGGTGATACTTCAATCTATACACCCCCCCGTCATATGATGCCCACACAACTTGCAAGACAAGTTTGATCTGTCAAACCCTTCATCAGGTTCACCAAATTCCCACAGAGAGTCCAATTTCCTTTGCATGTTTGTAACTTGGTTGAACTCTTGAGTTTTAATGTAAGATGAAGTTTGAAGTTGAACCTAGGACACAAGAAGAATTGCAAGTTAAAAAAATGAAAATAAAATTTACATACAACACATTGAATTTTTTACAACAACAACAAAAAAAACCTCTACTCAATGCAACAATAATAGAAAAATGCACATTCAAACCCAAACAAAAATGATGCAAAAAAATAGAGCACAAGAAGAAATTAAACTAATAAATCTAAGAATCAAGTTTTTGACCAAAATGAACCCTCTCCACTCTATGCAACAAAAATAAAAAAACACAATCAAATCCATTCAAAAATCATTGATAATCAATGGGTTATAAAAACCCAAGCAAAAACAAGAAAAAAACAAAAAAAAAATGGCCAAATTTGGTGCCCATACCTGGAAACCATGCTTTGCTGAAAAAATTTGGTCCAAACTCAAATTTGTCTTGCTTGGGATGCTAAAATCTTTCATTTTTCTCCTCCTCTACCCTTGTATTTGACTTCCTCTCTTCCTCAGCTCTCAAACAAGCTCGCTATCTGAAAAAAATGACAAACAAAAACCCAAAAATCGCTTTAAAACCCTGTTGTTCGGAGCACCCACGATTTTTCCGCGTCAAATAGCGATATGTTCGAAAAAATCGTGATTTTTTGGCGATTTTTTGAAAATAAAAAAATCACCGAAAACATCGGCGATTAAATCGTTCGGGCAAAAAAATTGCGGTTTAATTGCGATGTTCGCAACACTAAGTCAGACTTGGGCATCTTTTAATTATCGATTAATTAATTTAATTCAGTTGTCTCTAGGTGGAATTTCCACAAACGATTTATAGGTTTAAGAGATCTCCTATGTTTTAGCATCCCCACAAAGTTTGAGACTAGAACATCATCCGATGCTAACAAAACTAACATAGTTTACCCTTCTAGGGCACACCAAGGACACAAGGATTTATGGATAGTTTACCATGAGAAATTAATCAAAACTAAAGATCCTCTAGACAAGACCTCAACAAAGAGTTCTATCCAAACATAATCCAAAAATTCCTCTAAAGGATTCGCTTGATGCCCTAGGTAGCCATCCTATGGAAAGGGGGCCGAAAATTTTAAGGAGAGAAAAGAAGGATAAAAGAGAGGTTGATCATCAATGTTCTTGGACCAGTGCCTAGTTCCCTGGGCTATGGAGTCTATGATGATTCAAAATTGGCCAAAACCATCCTTAAGGAGGCTAAAGATTAATGCCCTAGAAAACAACCTATAACATTTACCTGGCCAAGATTTATGGAGTTTCATGGAAGAAAAACGAAATTTCATCCACTAGGAACATTCATCAATTTTCATGAAATGAGTAACATATGCAATTGCCAACCAAATATCTTTCCAAAATGATATTCCACAAATTAGGGCATGTTGCACACTTGTTGTCAAAGTTCTAAGGAAGCAAATATGCCAATATTTTTTTTAAAGGATTGGAATATCAATCATCAATTTATTGAGTCTTTGTAAACCCATTCGGCAAATTTATAATGTAAATGATGCTAGTAAGACCATGTAAGTATGTAACAACCTAGGTAAGCCTATTATTTTGGCAAGAATTTCATCCTAGGGGGTTTTTCGTCTTACTAATTCATTGGTGTTTCTAAACATGGATGGTCAACAGAGTTTTTCCCTCCAACCTCACCCCAAAGCTACGTGGAATTCTTTGTCAAAGGCTTAAGTGAGTCCTAATGTTTTAGTCAAGTCTTATGTAAAAGTGATTTGGGAATAATTTGAACTAATTGGCTAAATTATTTTATTACAAATCACTTGGTCTACTAGATCATGTTGTGTCGCAAAATTGGGTGTGTAATTTGAGGGTCTATACTGAACGGGTATTCCCCCTTTGAGGGTTAAAAATGTAATTATCTTATGTAAAAAATATTTTAGTGCATGGTCCCTTATACTTAGACACCATGGCTAAAATATTGGAGGGTGGAAAAAATATTTAAACCCCTCAAGTGTCATTTAATTACTTTTTCAAGCAAAACTTAAATTAATCCTAAGCTAAGAAAATTAATTAATTAGATCCAAAATTAAAGTCTTAGAGAAATTTAATTCTCCAAGTGGAAAAATTCGTGGGTCTTAAAAGAATTAATTTTTGAAGGTCCCTAACCAAAGGAATATTCGAAATTTCAAGAAAAATTGGACCCTTGGTCCTTGGTGGTTAAGTCAAAGTCAATTTTTGAGGAAATTAGATCAAAACTATGTTGCAGGAAACGTAGGGCAAGGGGGCGTTTCTGTACGGAAACGGGTACAAAACGCTGAAACGCGTTTGGTACGGCCCTGAAACGTGTTTCAGGCCGTATTGCCACGTTTCACGAAACTGAAACATGGCCAGTATGGCCTGAAACGCGTTTCAGGGCCATACGACTCACGTTTCAACTTTTTACTTGTGTTTTTTAATTTTATTTTTTTTTAGTTTGTTTTCTAATTTATTTGTAGGTTATCCTAGTGACTTCTAGTTGCTTCTAGATGCCTGTCTAAAGTTATAAAAGTGAACTTTTGCCCTAGTGTTGATATGCAACTATGGTAATGTTAAATTCTTAAAGTAAAAATAATATTATCCTTTATTTTTCATTTTCATCCTTTTACTTAAATTTTTAATATTACCATGAAATGACTCAAGATGTTTGAGAGTGGTTTCGACCTCATTGGATTTCATATGGAGAAAGTAGAATTTTAGATCTCACTCAAAATCTAGCAGACTTATCTGTTTTTCAGGATTTCAAGATTGGGAGGATTGCAATGTTTCCATTGGATTTTATCATGTACTAGGGTATGGAACTTGTATTTAATCAAGAGAACCAAGCCCTCTATGTAGGGAAGACTCTCAATAATGAAGAGCATGTAGGGTACTAGGGTGTAACTTGTATTTAATCAAGAGAACTAAGGTCGTTCGACTATGTAGGAGGAGACTCCCAATCAAGCACGAGACAAGAAATTAGAAATTTCTCGTGGCTGATTTTGGATATTTCTATTTTCATTATGTGATCATTCATGAGCGAATGTGATGTAAATTTAGGAACTTGTAGTTTATGCATTGACAATTGACAATTTTATCATAATGTAATAAATTAGAATGTATCATATATGGTTTATGATTGCACATATTTTTTAAATGTCCTAATATATATATAAGCGAATGTGATGTAAATTTAAGAACTTATAGTTTATGCATTGACAATTGACAATTTTATCATAATGTAATAAATTAGAATGTATCATATATGCTTTATGATTGCACATATTTCTTAAATGTCCTAATATAATATATATATATTTGTGTTTCCCCGTTTCCAAAATTTAGGGAGGTGGCGTTTCGTATCGCTTCCCGTTTCGGAAACTCGTACCCGTTTCCCTGTTTTGTGCAACTTAGGATCAAAATAATTATTTTTGAGCTAATAAAAAATGGGTTTAATGAGAAATTTGAAAATTTCTCAAAAAAATATTTTCGACGGCAAAGATTAAAAAATCATCAAGGATTTATTCACAGCAGAGATTACTTTGACAGGGATCAAGCCAACAAGCCATTATTTTCCACTTGGAGGATTTATCTATAAATCAGAGGTGATTTGTGTCAAAAGCCATCTGATGTTTGCCTAATGTAATTCTGCAGAAAATTTGATGTAACGCTACTGTTCCACTGGGAACGTTTTTTGAATCATGATAAAGACTGGAGTATAGTTCATGTTGTCTATTCCCGGCTAATTTGTGGTACATGTTGGGTACAAGCATTCCTATATTGAGTTTAAATTTGAATTAAAACACTATTTCATTGTAAATGATAGGAACACTCTATTGAAAGTTTTGGGCCGACATTAGATTATCCTATTCATTATTATGTGAATAATTATATAGTGTTTGCAGGTTCCCTAGTCCTTAGGCCCCAAGTTCACAAAATATGGATGTAGGCTGACTTTGTTTGGACTTCAATTACTTTTATGGTTTATCTAACTTCACTAACGTTGTAGCTTCATTTATTCTTCAAAGTACACTTAGCCATTTATCAAAAAATCTTTAAAAATTTATTTCTCTAAATTCCTTTTAAAAGCATTGTATATTTGTACATTTGTAAATAAATTTGTATAATATATTTTGTAAATTATTTTTTCTAACTGGGTTTTTTGTGGTTTTGAGATTTTTGTATATATTGGGGTTTTGGGTATTTGTAAATTTATTTGTGCAGGTGAAATCAAGTGAGAAGAGTTGGATTAGAGCTAGATCTAGGCCCTTGAGGGTAAGATTTAGTCTCCAAAATTTTTGCAGGGCCACCTATTGAAGAAAATTTGTAGTAAATTGCAGATATAAAACAAATTGATTTTTTGGAGCAGGGGTTTCACTTTTTTTAGGGCCCTCCTAACCCAGCGTCCTCCTCCAAGGCCAATGCCAGCCTTGTTTGGCCCAACGTTAGCCTTTTGGAGCAAGGGTTTCACTTTTTTTAGGACCCTCCTAGCCCAGCGTCCTCCTCCAAGGCCAATGCCAGCCTTCTTTGGCCCATCGTTAGCCTTCCAATCCTCTCTGAGGCTAGTCGTCAACCCCAGAGGGCCTTGGCCCTCCTTGGCCTCCTATTTCTCCCCTAAATCTGAGTTTTTAGGGTCTTTTAGGTTCGGTCGTGATGCATAGGGCCCTCGGCCCCCCTCCTAGACCCTAGACAACATCTGTTGAGGCTTGTTGTGGACTTTTTAGCCCCTCTCCTAACCCCGACCTCCCTCTGTCTAGCTTGTCACTGCCTTTTCAGCCTCCTCTCCCCTCTGTCCTCCCTTTTAGCCCCCTACGTTGGCCTCTCTAACCTTTTACTTTAGCCTTTGTCTCTTCCTTGGCCTTTCCAACCCTCTCTCTCCCCAACACTGGCCCTATTTGGCCTAGTGTTGGCCTTCTTTAGCCCCAGTCTACCTCTCCTTCATCTCTAGTTGGCCTCTTGATTTCTGGACTAAAGATTGGTGGGTTTTGTAAGGAATTTTTTTCTCAAAGTTGGTCTTTTCAAGTGCCAAGTGCTTTGAAAAAAATTTGGGCAACTTGGGCAAGTGATCTACAAGGTCTTGGGCCTAGGGTTTTCTCTCTAAAGTTTAAACCCTTACTTTGTCATTGTTTTGCTACAGCTCTCTGAATCATTCCTAACAGTGGTAAAATTCATGAAGAAATGCCCTAAAAATCACTTCTAAATAGTCTAAATACACTAATAATTTCATAGTAAAAAATTGCTAGTGTTTTGGCTACTTGGGCATTGAATATCTAGCTTAGATCTAATCATTTGTTTGCTGGAATATCACTGCATAATCAAGATCAGATTTGATATAATCCAAAATTAACACTTTAAGGGTCATAAAATTGATTGACGTGATGTCTAGCATATTGCCATAACATCTAAGTGTCTTGGGCATCAATATTTTGGCATAAATTTATAATTTATAGTGGCTAATATATCTGCATTAAAAGTATAATCAGATCTGATATTTTCTTAATATAACATATTAAGAGGGCAAAAGACTTATAATTTTGATTGGCAACTCATTAGGCAAATCATTGGTCAATTTCAGTTTTATATGCTTCATAATTTCTTGGTTTGAAGTGACTTACTTGCTGCTGTCCTATACATCATTGTAAGTGGTTTTTCATGATCAAGTTGGCTCATTGTGGTTTATGCTATTTTAGTCTAACATTTACTTGTCTTGTGTTCGATCAAAATCTTGTTAACTTGGCACTAAAATCACTCAAACATCTATGCTTTAAATCTTCTAACCTCATTGATGGTTTAAGTTATTTTAGTATTAAGAACTAATTGTCATATCTTAAATGGTCTCATATATTCATTGTTAAATTCAATAATTGTTCAAAATTTCTAAGCATTTTGTGAATTAATCTATTGTTTAACATTGACACTTACAACTTTAAGCACTTGTTTTGTTTTAAGATTGTCTTTCAATTCATTATTAAGTACTCTTGCTATAAGGCGATTAACATCAAGTACTTAAAGAAAATAAACAATCTTAACTCAAGACCCACTGACATTCCTTGCATAAGCATTCTAGGCCCAAGTGCAATAATAAATTACCTCCAAGCATAAGCTTAGTGGATAAACTCATAGGGCCACCTTTTCTCACCTAGCTTGAGGGAGTCAGCACCTTTCCAGTGGTTAACACAGTGACCTTACAATCGTCAGAGCCACAGTCTCTACAACATTGGAAGCACTGGGTGGTTGGAACACAGGGGGAGGTATCGTTAATCAAGCCTTTGCTTGCTTCCCATCGGCTTCCATCCCACAACCTACTCTAAAGACTATTCTCAAAACAGTTAAGAGGGAGGTTCCATTTAGAGTAAGCATCTAACTTAAAATTTACCAAGAGCATTGGCATCACACCTAGGATTTGCATAGCATATAGGTTAGTTAATCATTTAAGCAGTAGTTGTCCATCCGGTTACTTGGTCTTAATTTGTAATAGGCAAAAGTTTTGACTCTGTAAAGCACTAGTCTCATTCCTGTAGGTTTTAACCCCGTACAAAATTTCCTACATATGAATTCTAAAAAATAAAAAAATAAACAATGGCAAGAGCATAAAACATAAAACAAACATACACAGAGATTTTACCCTGGATCCCAAAACCGGGACTACCAGACTGATTTTTCATTATATTCGTTTCAATGTTACAATACATATATATACATGTCGAAACATCCATAAACCCCAATCCATTAACCTTGGATTAGAACATAATCGTAGTTCCCTTGAACGGATCTACAAAATACCATGGATAGAAAACCATCATGCCCAAAACCATGTGTGAAATCCATGCACAAAACCATAAGTAGGTCCACCCACCTAATATAGGGTCCAAAAAAAATTCCTGAGGCATTGTCCCGGACCTTGTGCAAGGGGGCTACCGCCCCCCATGCAACCCCCCGCCCCTGCGCATGGGGTAATTGTGGAAAGAATATAACACACACCCAACATTCTCCCACTTGTTGTTTTCTTTCCACAGGGGGCCATAGGA
Source organism: Pinus taeda (assembly GCA_000404065.3). Taxonomy (NCBI): domain Eukaryota; kingdom Viridiplantae; phylum Streptophyta; class Pinopsida; order Pinales; family Pinaceae; genus Pinus; species Pinus taeda. The sequence continues at coordinate 129,586 of APFE030548040.1, forward strand.
GAGCTTAGTCATTGGTCCAGCCTTGCAACGCCCATTGTTTCTCTACACCAAAAGAACTTCTTAGTGCTCACAGACTTTGTCAATGCATCTGCAATATTCTTCAAAGTGTCCACCTTTACCAACAACACATTTTTATCCTCAACCATATCCCTCACAAAGTGATATTGAACATCAATGTGCTTTGTCTTTGAATGATAAGCAGGGTTCTTTGCCAAGAAAATTACACTTTGGTTGTCACAATCTATCCTTATAGCTTGTTGTACTAACCCCATACTTGAACACAATCTCTGCAACCAAACTACTTCCTTGCTTGCATGAGTGGTTGCCATGTATTCTATCTCTGTAGTTGAAAGTGGCACTACAAACTGTCTCTTACTTATCCAATTGACTGCACCTCCAAATAGGTTTACCACATACCCACTTGTAGATCTTCTCTAATCCAGATCTCCAGCCCAGTTTGAATCAACAAAGCCACGAATGTCCAAAACTCTATCCAATCCTGGTCTTCCTTGGTAGCACAAACCATAATCACTAATGCCACACAAATACCTGAAAACCTGCTTCACTGTTGTCCAATGCTCCTTCCCTGGTTTTGACATAAACCTGCTCAATACTCCCATCGCAAGTGCAATGTCTGGTCTAGTACAGACCATTTCATACATCAAGCTACTAACTGCACTTGCATATGGAACACGGGACATGTCCTCTTCCTCTTCTTGTGTCTTGGGACACTGTTCAACAAATAAATTTACACCTACAGGAATAAGAACCTTCACCGGTTTACTATCCTGCATATTAAACCCCTGCAGTATTGTCTCGACATACTTCCTCTAGTTTAACTTGAGCTTCCTCTTTGCCCGATCTCGTTTAATTTCCATGCCTAAAATATAGTTTGCAGCACCAAGATCTTTCATGTCGAATTTGGAGGACAATTGGGTCTTCAAATCCTAGATAATTTCTTTGTCATTTCCAACCAGCAACATATCA
>APFE030548040.1:134222-154066 GCA_000404065.3 Pinus taeda
TGATATTTGTAGGCTTTTGAATCTGCAAAATTTAATGGGAATGGGAATGGGAATGAGAAAATTAATTTAATTTAATTAGATTCATGATTCATTTACTAAACAAGTTATATATTTACTAAATTACTAACTAAACTAAACTAAATTACTAAGTAACTAAAGTTTAAACCAATGTGGAAAAAGTCGAAGTCGGGATTAAATCGGCAAGGGTCCAAAAGTTGAAAAAGTTGTTAAAGTCGGGAGTTTTTCGAAAAAGTCGGCAAAAAGTCTGCAAAATTAAAAAAAGAATACAAAAATATTCATTTTTTAAAAAATCCGGACTTTTTCAATAAAATCCCAACTTTTTCAATAAAATCCCAATTTTTCAATAAAATCTCGATTTTTTCAAAAAAAATCATTAAAAAAATACCACGATTTTTGGAAAAAGTCCCGATTTAATCCAGACTTTTTCCACTGGGAAAAAATCGGCAAAAAATCGGCCAGCCAAAAAAAACGAAAAATCGGGATTTAATTCCGATTTTTTCCCGACTTTTTCCACACTGGTTTAAACTACTAAATGACTAAATTAGTAACCTTCTTGCAGGCTTTCTCCTTGCTCCTCGGCGCTCACTCCTTGCTCCTCCTCGCTCCTTTGCACAATCTCCTTGGCTCTCCTCAACTCATTCAAATCACAATGAAATAAAAAATGCCCCCCAAGCCCTTTTAAAACAATTTTTTTTTAATAATTTTTTTGGCGTCCACGATTTTTTTTTGCGCAATTCGCTCCTAGTGGCGCTCGCGTCACTCCCAGAGCGAAAATTAAAATCTCGGGAGCAATCGCTCTTGGGCTTTAATTTTCGCTCCGGGAGTGACGCCCCCGAGGTTGCTCCCTGTTTTGGTAGGGAGCACAAATTTTTTTATCGGGAGTGCGCTCCCGACCCGCTCCCAAGCCGCTCCCACCCGGAGCACGTTCGAAGGGGGGAGGGGGGGCGCTCCCCTGCAACTCTGCACACAGTGATCTGCTTTACTTCTAGTGAAGCCAAGTCCCCCTATATATGTATCAAATTTCTGATACCACATCCTTGGTGACTGTTTTAACCCATACAGACTTTTTTAACATGCATACCAGTTCTTTCTTACCCTTCACAACAAAGTCTTATGGTTGCTTCATATAAATCTCTTCTTCTAGATCCCTGCAAAGAAATGTTGTCTTCACATCCATCTGTTCTACCTCAACATCAAAAGCAGCAACAACAGATAAAAATAATCTAATAGAAGCTACATTGGCAATAAGAGAAAAAATATCACCAAAATCAATTCCCGACACCTGGGAATAACCTTTTTCTACCAACCGAGCTTTGTATTTTTCCATCTTTCCTTTTGCATTCATCTTCTTCTTAAACACCAATTTGCTGCCAATGGGTTTCCTTCCAACGGGCAACTCCACCAGATCCCAAGCCTCATTTTTGTGCAAATATGCCATTTCATCAACATGGCCTCTTTCCGAAGTTTGCCATCCTCTGAATCTACTGCTTCCCTCACAGTTTTGGGATCATCATCAGTAATAGATAAAGCAAAATTTGAATAGAAAGCATATGTACTATACCTTTCTGGTTGCCTTCTTTTTCGAAATGGTCTTCTCACAGCTAGAGTTTGTGGCTCTTCATCTTCTAATTCCTCTTCTGTTGTAGAGTCTGATTCTTCCTCCTTTAGCTCAAACTCTATTTTCGCAGATTCCTTTGGTAGGAATTCATGTTTAATAACATCTTTCACCTTTCTAAACACCACATCTCGGTTGTACACAACCTTCCTTGTTTCTGGGTTCCAAAGCTTATAACCTTTTAAACCATCCTTATACCCAATAAAGATGCAACTTTCAGATTTACTCTCCAACTTTGCTCTTTTCTCCTTTGGAACATGTACATATGCATCACATCCAAATACCCTCAGATGTGAAAGAGAAAGTTCATTACCAGTCCATACCTCTTGTGTTGTCTTATCCTCCAATGCTGATGAAGGTGATTTGTTGACTAGGTAACATGCAGTCTCCATTGCCTCTGCTTAGAATTCATGTCCTAACCTAACACCACTGAGCATGCTTTTTGCATTTTCGATCAACGTCCTGTTCATTCTTTCTGCAACTCCATTTTGTTGAGATGTGTATGGAGTAGTTTTTTGTTGTGCTATACCACACTTCTTACAGAACTCTTCAAATTCTTTCTTGCAAAACTCTCCGGCATTGGATCCACATTGGATCAGGCATGGATTTCAAGTGGATCCGATGCTTGACAGGCAGTTCCACGCAACTAACCCAAAAATGTCATTTTTTTTGTCTAACTTGAGTTGGGGGTGGGTTTAACATGAGTTAGGGAAATGATAGATGGGGATAAAGCTCATTTTCTCACTCTTGTATTTTTGGAGAGCTTGGAAAAGAGAGCTCGGAGAAGAGAGGAGAAAGATAGCTTGGAGAAGTAAAGAAAGGCTTCCATCTACAAGAGCTACAGAGGCAAGTGCAAACCCTAAACTCCCTCATTTTTCTGTCGTTGTGTTTGTATTTTTCTCCTCCTCTCCTACTCTCTCCCATTGTTTCTTCTTGCTCATTTCATTGCAAGTTGTCCATCTATATTCATATTCCAAAATGGCGTTCTTGGCTTCTATGTATAATTCCACTGTTAGTTTTCATGATGGCAAGGGGGAGGAGGAATATAAGGGAAAAAGAACAAGAGGATAGTGGTCCCCATATGAGTGACCCAATGTATGACGAGGAAGAAGGGTTTGAAGAAGAAGGTGATGAAGAGTACACTGAAATGCTAGAGGGAAAAGCTACATTGACACCCTTGTGGAATTATGAGACCAAACTTGAAGGGGGAAAAGGTGGTGAAAGCTACATGTTTTGTGCCCTCATGGTTTTCATGGAGGAAAACAATATAGTGGTTCATATACCCATGCGAGGAGGCATCTTTGTGGGGTGTTGGACAATGATAAAAAAAAGGGTGTTGTGGGGATAACAATTTGCCCAAAGGTTTCAACTGAACAAAGAAGAAAACACTATTGGGAATCACAATTTCCATTAGACCAAAACCCGCAGGTGTTAGTCAACAATCACATCGCCAGAGATAAGGATCCACGAGAGGCAGTTAGTCCATGTCACGAAACACACAGGAAGCATTGGTTTATCCAATGTCCAACAATATCCCCCCTAACGCGAGTCAAGTGTGTATCGAACTCGTGACCTAGGCTCTAATACCACTTGTTGGAAATCACGATTGTCGTTAGACTAAAACCCGTAGGTGTTAGTCAACGATCGCATCACTAGAGATAAGGATCCATGAGAAGCGGTTAATCCATGTAGCGACACACATGGGAAGCATTGGTTTATCCAATGTCCAACAAATACATCCAAATAGAGGAAGTTGCACAACAAAAAAACAAGAAACAAAAAACTCATTTTGAATCAAGTGCAACCTCTAGATTTGGTAGTTCATTTACTCATGGTACCTTTTCAACCTCTGGAAGTAGAAGAACAATAGGGGATTTTATAAATTTTGTTGGGAGGGATGATGTGGATGGAAAGATAGTTCGGTTTCTTTGTGTTTGCAGTGTACCATTCAATGTGCTTTGCTTTTCCTATTGGCATGATATGGTTAAGGCCATCAATGAAGCCCCAAAAGGATACACGAGTCCCAATTATGAGAAAGCTAGAAAAATGTTATTAGAAAGATAAAAAGCAAAGGTTCAAAGAGATTTAACACGTTTTACAAATGAGTGGGTGGATTGTGTGGTATCCATTGTATCAGATGAGTGGACAAATGTTAGAAACCAACATTTGATAAATGTTCTTAGTGTTTTTGGTAGTGGTGCAGTATTTATTACATGTTATGACTCCTTTTTCATCAGTGCAACTTCCCAAAACATTGCAGATCTCCTATTGCAATTAATCAAAGATGTTGTTCCTAATAATGTGGTTCAAGTGATCACTAATAATGCAACAAATTGTAAGGCAGCAAAAAAATTTATTGAGCATACTCATCCACACATCTTTTGTTCCTAGTGCTTGGTGCACACATTGAACCTTTTGATGCATGATGTTTTGAAGCATAAAGAATGTGAATGGATTAATGAGCTTTACAAGAGAGGGAAGCAACTCATTAAATTTATCACAAGGCATACAAGGGTAAACTACTTTTATGGCACTTACTCCAAGTTGTAGTTGCTTAAACTTGCAAAAACAAGATTTGCAAATTATTACCTCACTTTTAGACGGCTAGTGAAGGTGAGACAAGATTTAACTAATATGGTGACCTCTGAATCATGGGAGGAAAATAACACTGATACAGATGGTGCTAATGTAGCCAAGGACACACTATTCTTGACAATTACTTTTGGTCACAGATTAAATATGTTTTGCAATTCATCAAACCAATTTATTGCATGATCAAGTTTGCAAATTCAGATCGGCCAATAGTTGGGGAGGTGTATGAGAAAATGGATAGCATGTTGGGCTAGATTAAAGACATTGTTGAGCCTAGAGATATCACCTTGTACAATTATATTTGTGCAAAGGTGGAAAAACGATGGGATATGCTAAACATTCCATTGCATGCCTTAGCATATGTTCTGACACCTAAATACTCTCATCCATCATAGCTTTCAACAATAACACCTAGGGGGGGAGCAGGGAAAAAACACACCTAGATCCATAGGTTCTATCTGGTTATATGAAAGCATTAGATAAATTAGTCCCTGATGAGGAGGAGGTTGCCATAGTACAAAAACTTTTGAGCAAATATACGCTTAGCACTAGTCCATTTTGGAGCATGCATCAAATTAGAGATAGAAAGAATTTTTCTTCTCGAGTGGTGGAACATGCATGGAGGTGCTACTCCACTTCTACAAACTTTGGCATTGTGGATACTATCACAGGTGGTAAACACTTCCTCTACAAAGAGGTGTTGGAGCTCTTATTATTTCATCCACAGTGTTAAAAGGAACAGGTTAAATTTATACCACGCAAAGAGCTTGGTTTATATTCACTATAACTTGCGATTGTTGTCCCATTACTGTGATGATGCAAAGACTAATAAATACCTTAAGTTTTGGGACAAAAATCCAGAGGAGACCAATTTGTAGGATGGAGTGTTGTGATTAGAGCAATTGGAGACTGCTCTTATCCAAGATGATGATGATCGAGTTGAGATGCCACCCCCATCCGGTCCCTTGGTTCCCAGGTTCCATGCTTCAACACCAATAGCAGGGGCTGCATCTTCATCCACTGCCGCAAGTTCTAGAGCCACCATCTTCTTCATTGCCACCATGTGGCGAGTCACATCTTGTTCGTGGTGGAAGGAGGAGAGATTAGTAGATATATTCATAGTTTACTACTTTTGTCATAGATTAGACTTATAGTCTTCTTGTGAATTTAAACTTTTTTGTCTTACTCTTCCTAGTTCGATGTGTACTTGAGTCTTGGTGGTGGCCAAATGGCCTATTTTGTAAACATTATTATTTGAATTTTGGACATGACTCATGTTGACAATTGCTCACTTGCTAGATAAGTTACTTGAATGTTTGATGATTTTGTCTTCTAAATGTTTTATGTTTTATGATATGCTTAAAAATTTGATGTATGTTTGTAACTGGTAGAATCTAGATGGTTGATGCTCGAATAATTAGTCATTGATGTACAATGGAATCATGGATGACATAACTATCTTGATTTATGTAAAAATATGCATGTTTTCATGTCTTCTACAACTAATTTGGTATTTGGGATGTTTTTTTAATATAAATGCAAAAAAATATAATATATATATAGTAGACGCTTCGCTTCCTAGATTTTTGGGAAATGACACTTCCGTGTCCTAGTTTCCAAAAAGCGTCCCCGCTTCGTGCAACGTTTCTCACAAGCCAACACCAAGCATTGCCTAAGGTGCTTGATGAAGCAATGGACTTTGATGAACAATAGGCTAGGTAAGGATATTGGTCCCACCCCTTTACCGAATTGATAAAGCTTGTTGAGGTTCAAAAATAGGTTCTTTTTGTCATTTTGTTGTCCTTATTTTTGCCTATCTTTACAGCTAGAAGCCTACCACAACCATCATTTCACAATCTGGTTCTATCATTTGTGCATAAAAAACATAAGGTTATAGCTTCAAATAAGTGAAGAATTTCAAGGTAATAATGTCCATCTTTCTATACATTTATTTGTAAAAGAAATTCAAAATGTTATGACTATAGAAAGTGACATTCTACAATTTCTCTTCCTTTTTGTAGCCAAATCACGGACTATCATATATCACTTCACAAGCTTACCAACCTGGATTGATGAGTTAAATGTAACAGAATTCTAGTGCAATTGAACTAACCGACAAAGCTCTAAATCCAATGCAAAATGAAATTGAGTTGAACATAGTGTCCAATTAGAGGGGATGGGCCCCAAACTCGAGAAGGGCATGGGTGGAGGGAATATTGTTAAAATTGGAAACTAGGGCCAAACTCCATGTGGGTCATCTTATTTATGGCAGCTGATATTTTTCTTGGATTCCTCTCTCCGAGAGGTGTAGGATTGATCTAAAGATCATCCGATTCCAACATATATTTATGGAGATATGAATTTATTTGTATTATTTGACAATTTGTCAAGGTCGGCCATCAAGCAAATTACCCCCAGCTCAACCTCAACGTTGCATTTAAATAGAGGAGACCTCAATTCATTTGTAACACACATCTCTCATGATCTCTCTCCACTCGTTTGGGTTTGGTGGCAAGGGAGGTCAAGAAGAAGATCTAGCCGGAGTCCTAGTAAAAGATCTAGCCCTATCCGCAATCCTAGAGAGGAGATCTAACCCACAGTCCCAGTGAGAAGATCTAGCCCTAGCCGTAGATATAAAAGGAGCCATAACCACAGTCTTAAGAAAGCCCTAGCCGTAGTCTAGAGAGACCTATCCGCAGCAAAAGAAAGCCCTATCTACACTCAAAGGGAAGCCTCCAATACGTTGTCAAGAGGAGATCTAACCCGCAGTTAAGTGAGGTCCTAATTCCGCAACAAGGAAACCCTAATACGCAGCAAAAGAAGAGCCCTAGCCACAGAAAAAGAGAGGCCTAATCTGCTGCCATAAGGAGGCCCTTAACCACAGTCAAGAAGAGCCCAGCCGCAGTAAGAAAAGGTCATAACAGATCTGTTTAGATTGGTTGTCTTAGGGTAAGACTGGAAGCCGAGTTTGCTGGGCAATAGGTCGAGTTTAGGAGAAGGCAAGACATTGTTGTTTAGGTGGCTATTTCAGCCTGTTGTAGGAGACCACAGTCACAACCAGCTGCTTTGCTAGGCTGCAAGCCATAGCAAGTAGTTAAGGTTGTTCCAAGGCAGCGTTGAGATGTACAATGCTTGCAAGAGGCAGCATGGCATAAGGGAAGACTCTCCTAGGTGGATCGTAGCTCTAGGAGGGCTTAGCTAACAACATAGAGGGTTAAGGGTTGCATATTGTGCCCTAACCAGATTTGTAGGAGCAGCAAGCTAACCGTGGAGGACAACAACATTTTGTGGAGTGTTGGGTCAATGTGTTGACCGGATTGAATCATGATTGCAGCAGTCTGTTGCTGCCATGTGGAGGATCTTCCAAGCAGCAAGAAGGATGCATTGAGCTTACTGTTGAAGGCCAATGTTGACTGGGTTTGACCAAGCCACTTAGTGGAAGATTTCTACCCTGTTTGACCAGCATTGACTTCTCTAGTCAAGGCCTTATCTATTGATGTCATTAAATATCAGTTTTGTATATTTGTATTATACTATTATCTCTCTCTGCTGAACTATTGAAGAATATAAGAATATTTGATCAAGGGTTTCCCCACATTGGGGTTTTTCCCTAGCTGGTGCCACATCTTTTGTCCTATTGTCTTGGCTTGTCTTCTACTCTTTATGTTCATGTTCTATCTGCATTTTACTATCATGTTGATGTGATTACTAATCTGGAAATTGATATTGTGCTAATAAGAAAAATTAAAGTAAATTGCTCTTAAGAATGGAACATACCAGAAATTAACATGGTATTGGAGCTGAGGTAAAGACAAAGGCCAAGCAAGAGTGAAAGAGAAATCACCGAAGACAGTTGGACAAGGTCAAAGGCTCAATGGGTTCCTCATCCCACCTCCCGATTAAAGACAAGCTCCAGGAAAACTCTGACTATCACAGATGGAAGATGTCTCTTGATCTGACATTGGAAGAACAAGAAGTGTTGGATTATGTGAATGGTAAAATCCCTAAGCCTCCATCAAATGCACTAGCTACTACAAAGAATAAGTACACCAAGGGTGAAGTCAAAGCAAAGAATATTATAAGAGATTCCATTGACAAGCGTCTAGTGGCCTATATCTCCGATTTGAACACCTCCAAGGAGATCTATGACAGATTGGTAAGCATGTTCAAGGTTAGTGATGCAAATCAAATTTTATTTCTCAATAGTAAGTTGAAGGATATTAAGAAGGGCAAAGACGAGGATATTCAATCCTACTTCTTAAGGATCACTGGGATCAAGAATGATCTTCTATCGATTGGAGAAATCATATCTGACAGGGAACTTACTATCACTACTCTTGGAGGGCTCCCACCCGAGTGGTATATCTTTAGAACCACTATTCTCAATGATGATCGAATTCTGGGATTTGAAGAATTGATGTCAAGATGCATTCAGGAAGAAACAAGAATGGTGGAGCAAGAAATGCCTTCTGATAGAGGCAACCCCACTGCTTTCTCCGCTCATGCCAAAACGAGAAATAATGCAGAGTCTAAAGGTCACTTCAATGGAAAGCCCAGATCTAAGGGAGGAGGGAAGGGCAGATGCTTTGCTTGCAATAAGTTTGGCCACTATGCAAGGGAGTGTCCAAATAGAAGGGACACATCACAGGATGATGATCACAATCACTCCAGGGGAAACTTCAACAACAATGATCGAAGGAATGAAAGGTACAGTGGCAAAGGAGAAAGGAATGCAGGACATCAAGGAAATGGTCGATCCTCCAAGAAAGCAAGGAACTCCAAGTATGAAGAATCAAATGTTGTTAACAATAAAAAAAATGACTATTATCTTATATCGACCCTCTCCACTGCCTCTCGTCCAGACACTTTGGGGAATTGGCTTATTGATAATGGTGGTTCATAGCACTTCACCAAATTCAAGGAAGCTCTCTCTAATTTGATAGAGAAGGAAACAAACTTGGAGATTATTCTTGGAGACAATGCCACCTATCCCGTAAAGGGTATAGGGAATGTTACCCTTCAATTGAATCAGGATAACACGGTTCATTTACAAGAAGTTCTATATGTACCTGATCTCAAGAAGAACCCGGTGTCCATTTCGGCAATGGAAGACAAAGGTTACAAGGTGGAATTCATCGATGGAGTGGTACTTGTTTGCAAAAGGAATTTTAAATATGCTTTTACTCTTGGGTTCAAGGTTGGCACTTTGTATCAAGTTGCAGGAAGTTCATTGGGGACCATGTCTTGTGACACATCTCTACAATCCGAACTATGGCATCGGAGGTTTGCCCATCTCCATTACAAGGCCCTACCCAATATGAGGCAGATGGTGACAGGGATGTCCGAGTTCAAAGAAAAGCATAAAGGTATATGTCCGGGATGTACCGAGGGAAATCTTACAAGGGGACCATTCCCCTCAAGTAATAGCAAGACAACAAATCGAGGGGTTTGAGGTTCATGACCAGGAATCTCATATATGCAGGTTGAAGAAATCTCTTTATGGTTTGAAGAAATCACCCCGAGCTTGGTATGGGAGGATCGATAGCTATCTGATGAAGCTGGGATTCACTAGGAGTGAAGCTGATCCGAACCTTTACTTTAACGTTGAAGATGATAGACCTCTCATACTTGTGCTTTATATGGATGACCACTTTCTGACCGGTGGAAACCCTCTCATTAACAAATGTAAGAGGGAGTTGGATTCAAAATTTGAGATGAAGGACCTAGGACTGATGCGCTACTTCTTAGGGTTGGAGGTCTGGCAAAATTCAGGAGAAATTTTCCTATCTCAAGGAAAATATGTTGTGAAGATATTGGAAAAATTTGGGATCTTGGACTGCAAGCCTGTGACTACCCCGATGGAACTTAACTTCAAGAAGTTATGTGGTAGTGCTACCAGACCCGTATTGGGAAATGCCTCTGAGTATCGTCAACTCATAGGAGCAATGATGTTCTTGGTGAACTCCCGTCCGGATATATGTTTTGCAGTTAATACGTTGAGCCAATATATGGTTGAGCCTCATCACACACATTGGATTGGTGCCAAGAATCTTCTGAGATATCTTCGGGGCACAATCACTCATGGACTGAGATACACTGCCAGAGATGTAAGGTTGCATAGTTATTCTAATGTTGATTGGGCTGGCAGTGTGGTCGATCGAATGAGCACTTCTGGGTGTTGTTTCTCTTTGGGTTCTGCTTCGATGAGCAGGAAGCAGAATTTGGTTGCTTTGAGCACCGCTAAGGCCAAATACATAGCTGCAAGTAAGGCCTCCTATGAAGCTGTTTGGCTGAGGAAGCTCTTCAGTAAGTTGTTTGGACGTGCTGGGTACCACCATGATCCTTTGTGACAACCAGAGTGGGATTGGATTATCATAGAATCTCGTATTTCATGATCGCTCCAAGTACATACACATCAGGTACCACTTTATCCGGGATATGGTACAATGAGGAGCAATAAGGCTCCATCACATTGGGACTGATGTGCAAGTCGCCGATATTTTGACGAAACCCCTGGGAAAGGTCAAATTCTTGACTTTATGAGAACAACTAGGAGTCGTGGAGAGACCCTCTCCAGAAGGTCTCGTATGATATGGATATTGAGCTCTAGGAGCTCCGAGGGGCTTGGGGTACTTCTTGGAGCAATGAGCAACCATAGGGTGAGTGATTCAACCTTCCCCTAGTGGTTTCCTATGTAGGCAGGATGAGTGGTTCATCCTTCTCCTGCTGAGACACAATCATAGGGTGAGTGGTTCAACCTTCCCCTAGTGATTTGTTGTGTACAGTGTGAATGGTTCATCCTTCCCCTGGGATACCCCATGGTGACATGTAGGCAGGATGAGTGGTTCATCCTCCTCCTACTGAGACATCCTAACCATGTAGTCTGGGACTCATGGGAAGTACCTCTCATCTGGCCAATGAGTAGGGAAATGAGGATAGGGACCATAGTACTACTGATAGACACATCGTGTACTACCGTACTCTCTATGCTAAGATGACCTATATTGATCTGGGATAAATTGGAACTGACTTCGGGTCAGTAACAGTGGTATGAGACACTCTCTATTTGGAACTGATTTAAGATCAGTAAGAGTGGTATGAAACACTCTCTTTAATCTAGGACTGATTTCGGGTTAGTAGAGAATGGTATGATACATTCTCGATCACTTCTTCTTCTTCATAGTTCAGTGGAGCAGAGAAAAGCAATGCATTAATGGTAGAGATAATACAGACTGGCAAATGGCTTAACAGATAGAGTTCTCCCTAGTTGAGAGGGAGTGTTAAAATTGGCAACTAGGGCAAACTCCCTGTGGGTCATCTTATTTATGGCAGCTGATATTTTTCTTTGATTTCTCTCTCCGAGAGGTGTAGGATTGATCTAAAAATCATTCGATTCCAACATATATTTATGGAAATATAAATTTATTTGTATTATTTGACAATTTGTCAAGGTCGGCCAGTAAGCAAATTAACCCCAGCTCAACCTCAATGTTGCATTTAAATAGAGGAGAACTCAAGTCATTTGTAACACACATCTCTCATGATCTCTCTTCACTCGTTTGGGCTTGGTGGCAAGAGAGATCAAGAAGAAGATCTAGCCGCAGTCTCAAGAAAGCCCTACCCAGTCTAGAGAGACCTATCCGCAGCAAAAGCAAGCCCTAGCCACAGTCAAAGGGAAGGTTCCAATACGCTGTCAAGAGGAGCTCTAACCCGCAGTTAAGGGAGGCCCTAATTCCCCAGCAAGGAGACCCTAATACGCAGCAAAAGAAGAGCCCTAGCCACAGCAAAAGAGAGGCCTAATCCGCTGTCATAAGGAGGCCCTTAACCAGCGTCAAGAAGAGCCCAGCCACCGCAAGAAAAGGTCATACCAGATCTGTTTAGATTGGTTGTCTTAGGGTAAGACTGGAAGTCGAGTTTGCTGGGCAGTAGGCCGAGTTTAGGAGAAGGCATGACAATGCTGTTTGGGTGACTGTTTGGGCCTGTTGTAGGAGACCGGAGTCACAGCTAGCTGCTTTGCTAGGTTGCAAGCCATAGCAAGCAGCTAGGGTTGTTCCAAGGCAGTGTTGAGATGTACAATACTTGCAAGAGGCAGCATGGCATAAGGAAAGAATCTCCTAGGTGGACCACAGCTCTAGGAGGGCTTAGTTTTCTGACAGCGTAGAGGGTTAAGGGCTGCATATTGTGCCCTAACCAAATTTGCAGGAGCAGCAAGCTAACAGTGGAGGACAGCAGCATTTTGTGGAGGAGTGTTGGGTCAATGTGTTGACCGGATTGAATCGTGATTGCAGCAGCCTGTTGCTGCCATGTGGAGGATCTTCCAAGCAGCAGAAAGGATGCATTGAACTTACTGTTGAAGGCCAATGTTGGCTGGGTTTGACCAAGCCACTTAGTGGAAGATTTCTATCTTGTTTGATCAGCATTGACTTCTTTGGTCAAGGCCTTATCTGCTGCTGTCATTAAATATCAGTTTTGTATATTTGTACTATCTCTCTCTGCTGAACTATTGAAGAATATAAAAAGATTTGATCAAGGGTTTCCCCACATTGGGGTTTGTCCCTGGCTAGTGCCACATCTTGTGTCCTCTTGTCTTGGCTTGTCTTCTACTGTTTGTGTTTATGTTCTATCCACATTTTACTTTCATGTTGATGTGATTGCTGATCTGGAAATTGATATTGGGCTAATAAGAAAAATTGAAGTAAATCGCTCTTAAGCATAGAACATACGAGAAATTAACAAATATCTTTTTGCATATGATAATGTGACAAAGGAGAAGGGTTCGCAGTGTTTTAGTCAAGGGCTAGTCAAACTCTAATAAGCAAGGTCCCTGAGCCTCTAAACCATAAAATGAAATGGGTCAAATGAGGGTGTCCATAAGAGAGATCTTAGATGGAATTTCCTAAAGACGGTGATGGAAGCATTGTTTCTCAAGAAGGGCTAGGGATCAATAACCTTTGTTGACCTAGGATTGAAGAGCATGCCTAAGACTAAAACGAGACCCCAAGAATTGCATCTCCAAGTAATATCAGTTTTGGTAATCTTGAACTCCTCTTATTTGAAAAAGAATTGATAACTCCAAGAACCTTATTTGATCTATTGAAGATCATGACCTTGGTTTTACACAAGTTGATTGTCAACTATCAAAAGGTAAATGAACAGGAACAAAGCATCTAGTTGTCTCTACAAAAGCCCTTTGGAGATGAGGCCAAGAGGATCACATTATTGGCGAAAAGAAAAATAGATATCAAGATCTCGTGAAAAAGGCACCCATCTCCATTGTGGATATGCTCATATAGGAAGGACTCTAACTCATCAATGTAGATCCCAAACAAGGCGGGGGGCAAAGGAAACCCCTATTTGACCCTAATCATACTTTTCATAAAGTTAAACTATGTAAGAGGTACATAGAGGGGAAAGGATTGACTAGTATAGGTGCATGACGGTTGTCAATAAGGTCTAAAAGATGTTAATGGATATAAACCTCTAGAACGGGGCCTCCTATGAGACAGAATCAAAATGTTCCTAAAGTATAGAAAACAATAATAGACTTTTGAAGAGCAACTTCTCACCTCCTCTTTGATGGATCAGAGTGTGAGAGTATGGTTAATGGTCTAATGTGATTTATCAAGAACTTGATTGGAGAATATACAAACGAGAGGATAAATCTATCCTCTCGTTTGTATATGTCTCCAATCAAGCTCTTGATAAAGCTTCAAATTAAGAATAGTAACATAGATATTCTAGAGTGTGTAACCAAACATGATAGTTCCATAGTTGTTAGGATCTAAATTGGAAGTCGATATGTGGATCGGCTAAATAATGTGTTACGACCAAGTCTACGAGAACTTGTGTAAAAAACATTGTTTAAGAAGTCAACTAAGTGATCATCCAATGCATTAAGATTGTGCTTAAAGAACTCAACTTGTAACCCCTCCTCATCTACTACTTTGCCAATCCCTATTACTTTAACCGCATCTTGAATATCTCGGATGAGAATAAATAGCAAACAATGAGGGAGAGGTGACTTGGATTAGGGGTTTTCCAAGGACATCTAGAGAGTGAAGGTGTGGGAGAACACATAATTGGTGTCCATGTTAGGTGAAAGAGGGGAATTAATGGGGAAAGATTGTATGCCATAATTTTTTAGGACAATGGTTGAGAAAAGTGCTCAAATCACATATGTTTTGGGAGATAAAGAGGCATTTCTAATGGAAAGTGTGGGTGAAATCAAGCCGAAATTGGCTATGGAGTGTATTGCAATCCTCATCATCCCATCAATTCATATGGTATGAGATGGATCTTAGGGAAGGGGAGATGGACCGAGTGGAGTGGGGGCGTGATTTAAGTGTTTCATCCTAAATGGTGGAAGAAAGGATATCATTTTTGGCAATAAAACTCTAGCAATAAAAACTAGGACTCAAAGTAGAGCATCTAGGAGAGGTGGGGTGAGGTGTTAGGATCCCCTTCATTAAATAGGATAGTTGTCCAAGGTGGGCCTAGAGAAGGTGGTGTAAGGGGAGGAGGGAAGGTTTTTTCCCACAAGGAGAAGGAAATAAGAACATGGTCATATAAGGGGGTGTGGATTACCAAGAAATTGCTAATAAAAGGGAGTAGATCCTAGCTAGACATGACATAATACACCACACTAGCTTCCCCCCACCATGGCGGAGGCATGTGAAGTTGTGGGAATCTGGGAAGTAGGAGAGGCCATTCAGGATTAACATCTCATAGATTTTCCAAGCGACAAAAGGTGCATCTCATCAGATATAATAAGCCCAGAAGCATCATCCGACGACCAATGAAGTCCCACTAACTCTAGCTCTAGCTCTTGAATTAAAACACATCCTTTCAATAGTCATGGAGAAGAATCTAGTGAGCTCTACTGTGAGCATTAAATTCATCTAGAAGATGACCTCCTCAACCACTAAATATTGAATGATGTCATCATACAAGTCTAGGTTGGTATCCCAACTGAACCATTATGAATAGAAAACTAAGATGACATTGGATAAAAGTAGAAAACTACAATATAGATGTCTAGCAAAGGGGCTAAGCAACTAATCCAAAACCATATAAACCTGGAAAACTCATTTGAAGTGACCACATAAACCATAACATGAAGGGTTTTTGGTGAGACAAATTATCCCACTTGAACCTCTGACACCACCTAACCATCTGGTCTCTTTCCTTGAAACAGAAAAACGATGGAAACCTAATATACCTAGGAGTCATCAAACAAGGCTCACATGTGTCTCAGTAGCAAAATGATATCCCGCAAATTGATAGCATCATAAATCATGCCCGACGATGACCAAAATACTCCATTGTCATTCCAACAACTGATTGAAATACATAGTTGGCAATCCATGGCACTAATGCATCAGCATAATAAAGGACCAATCAACCCTATTATATGCCTTGTCAAAGTCAATTTTAAGAAACAAGGAGTCTTCGCCAGTCTCCCTAGCCATTTCATATGATCCAATTCAAAGATCACTGTTTCAAAGATTAACCTACTATGCAAATTGAAACCTGATATGGTTCTTCACGACATCAAGTAGGAAAAGAGGCCTGTGGTTTGCCTAACAGAATTTATTATGTGGAGATTAATAAACCTCCTCTGCTTGTCCTTTGTAACAAATTTTCATAAAAAGAGAAATTGTCAATGAAACTGATATTTGAAAGGAAATCCAAAGAAATAGGAAACAGAATATGAACCCAAAATGCTTCAGCTTCTAGATGGTACATGCAAGAAAAGCAAGGCATCAATTCCTTGGAAATATTGATGGTTTACGATGCCAATCCCATTTAAAAGTACCAAAAAACTAACCTAGATACAAAGCTAAGCCACCAAAACAATGCCAAGTTAAGAAATATGTACTTACAATTTCAGGAACAAAATCAATCTCGTGGTTTCCTACAGTCCATATCCAAGGTTGATAAGCTGTGCTTTTCTCAGTAAATCTTCCCCACGTATCCCACCTCCTATTGTCATGAAAGGGGTAGTTGTCTGCATAAGAAAGGTCTCCTACATACAGAACAGCCTGTCCTTTCGATTTCAAATAATGTTGAAAGGTGTTATTTGAGTCAAAGGTCTGACCAAGATCCCCTGCAAAAGAAATGTTGTTCGTTATTTTAAAGCTTGCAAACCAGAAAGAAAATCAGAAAAAATTAAATAAGAAATTAAAATAGTACATTTTCTGGGAGTAAAAAACTCATTGGAAGAAACATATTAGTTCTATTATTACTGAACTTGCTTTCTATTTCATAGATGGAGATTTCTATTTAGAAGGCTACAAAGAGGTAATCTTTGATCTGAATTCTTCCAGGCCTTATTCACAATAAACTCTTCAGAATTTCAAATACTTCAAGACCTGAGAGATGCCATAACTGAGAAAGTCCCAATTTTATAGGAGCAAAACAAGAATTTGCGTGAGGAAAGTTCCAAGACTGCAAAAGAAAAGGACAAGACAATACTGGTAGTTGTGATATTTTAAATGCAGTAGATTAGAAGGAACAACTGTGGATCCAAATTTCATAAAAAGTGGCAAAAGAGGAATAATACAATGAGAGAGTGATTTCAATCCTTTTTCTTTTTCCATTTTTTAGGCTGTAGATGTTAGATTTATTTGATAGACAGATTCAATGTGAATGGCAGCAGAAATTCAAAGCCAATTGAATTGAGTTAAATTCTGAGGAAAATCATATATTGATCCACGATCAAGGTATTATTGATCTAGTCGAAAGTATGCAACCAAAGTATGCCATGTGGGAAGCCGCAGCAATTATACAACAATTTCCTCACCTTCAACCTTGAGGACAACACTGCTTTCAAAGAGAAAGGGCATGTTAGGGTCCTATCCTCTTACATGCTTTATTTAGTTAATATTCATTCATTGTAAAAAGGGTCATTTTTATTAACAAGGCCCAAATTAGTTGATTGGTTCTCATTATAAGGGGCTCATAGGTAGTTAAGATTCTCTATGAATAGTTATATATAAAGGAGAATGTTATGTAATGTTTTGTCAAGAATTGTTATTGTATTTGAGTATTTCTCTTGGAGATTCCATATTGAAGAGGAAAGTAAACATAGCTATCTATTTTTCATTATCAAAGAGATCTCTCTTAGGGTTTATCTCTCATTTCTCTTGTGTTCTAAGTTTTGCACTACATTTTATGTGAATTATAAAGTTCTGGATTTAAATACACTACAAATTAAGACGCTCCTAGGAGGAAACAAAATTCAATAAAATGCATGTGCACGTGTGAAAATTAATACGTAGCAGAAACAACAAGCACATTCACACACGACACAGGATACATGATTCTTATAACAAGTAACAAACATAAATTTTGCATATTCATATACAACATAAGGCACTTATATTTTACTAACAAAGGCTGAAGAGATTGGTTATGTAAGACGAATTTTCCACTCAACCACAGGTATCTACTATTGTTACCACCCCCAAACCATGCTATGAGGCCACCAAGGAAAAGAAAACAATTACAAGCTTCTCTCCCTCTCGCTCTGACCCATTTACTCTCATGTTCAGCCAATCTACTCACCACAGAGCATTACAAGCATCTCATCTGCTATCAACAACCAAGGAACTCTCTTCCACCACCCCACACAACACAAGGAAGACCTACCCTTTCTCTACTTAATAGTCTCTCAGAGTACCCTTCCCTTACAATGAACTTCATTGTGAGTAGAAAGAGCCCAATCTGCTGTATGCTTTCAAGGAATAGTGTATTATCCCTAACTCGGAATATTCCTCAAACCCCAGCAAAACTCCAACCAAATACATGCAAATGATATAATAACCCAAAAATGACAGAATAATAGTGATATAGCATATAATAATGAAAGCAGGAAATATAAGCAGATACTCAAGAAATGCAACGTGAAATGCCAAGCCATTTTATTATACTGAGCAATAAAATGAGTATAGGAGGTGATAAAAAAGATGGAACATCGACTTGCACAAGGCAAGTGAAGAAGTACTCTCAGAATAACAAAGAATGGCCTCTCTACATGGATGCTGCTAGAGAACTGCCATGCTGCTGCTGCTAGAAAACAAATGATGATTTGGGGCTACTCCCCTCCTCGGAAAATACTGAAACTCTAGAATTGGGCTCTACTCAAGAAACCCAGAAAGCCTTCCTAGAATAGCTGACCCCCGAAAATCACCCCCTTGGGGTTCTGCGCAGTTCCTCAATGCCCTGCGCTGCCACTGAAGAAACCCCTCCAGACTCTGCCTGAAACTCTGCCAAAATACCCTCCAATATGCAAGGGTTGGTCCCCTGCTCAATCACCCAACATAAATCTCCTGCAAAAACCCCAATCCAACACTGCTGCCAGAAAGAATTGCGTCCCTCTCCCAGTGCTGCGCAGTCCTCCAAAACACCGATGAAACTGCTGCTGAAACGCTGATAAAACTATTGCTGAAATGCCAATGGAAATACCTTGCCTGAGTAGGCACTCGAAGTCCCCCGGGGCTAAGTGTGAGATCTCCGAACAGAGACACTCAATGCACTAAATAGTGTTGCAGACTAGCTAAACAGCCAGCGTGCTTAGAACTCGAAACGACTAGCTCAAAATGCACATAACTGAATGATCAAAATGAGGGGTCTCCTCTCTCTATTATACCCCTCGCCTCTCTCAATCCCAAGGCTCACCTCCTCCTGCGTGGTTCCCCTCTTGCCACATGTTCCTTCCCTCCTGTGTAGTCTCTCCATGTGTCTGCGTGGGCTCCATTTCTGCGTCCCCCTTTGGCCCCCTTGGATCCCCTTTAAGTCACAACATTGTGCTACTAGGAAGTGACTTTTTATTCTAAAAGTGAGTTATGTCCCCCATCCTCACTTTTTTATTTACAAATAACTATAGAAGGCAAAAACTGAACAAAATTAAATATTCCAATTAGCTATGGCTAATTAGGAATATTACAGTCTCCCCCGGAAAAATGTTGCTTGTCCTCAAGCAACTGAAGTGATGGATGCTGCAAGATCTTCTCACTCTCCCAAGTGGCATCCTCATCCGGCAAATTCTTCCACCTCACCAAGAATTCCCAGACCGTCCTGCTCCGCAGCTGCCTTTCCCTGGTATCAATGATAGCCTCCAGCTACAATACCAAATGCCCCTCGTCATCCATGGGTGGTAGCTCATCTGTCACTGTCATCTGCTGCCCCAATGCTTTTTTCAGGCATGATACATGAAAAACATTATGAATCTTGCTGTCTTGGGGCAACTCCAACTCATATGCAACCTGTCCAATCCTGCGTATCACCCTGTACGGCCCATAAAAGTGGGGCTTGAGCTTCTCAACCCCCTTCTGCTTTAGTGACGATTGTCGATATCGCTGTAATCGTAGGTAGACCATGTCCCCCACCTCGAACTGTCTCTCCACCTGACCCTCGTCGGCATACAGCTTTGCTGGTTCTGTGTTGTAGCCATGTTATCCTTGAGAGGTTGGAGAATGTCATGCCTCTCTTGGATCCAAATCTTGGCTCTAGGAGCCTTGCTATCACCAAACATCATGTCAGCAAAAGATAAAGGATGATACCCATATAAGGCATAGAATGGTGACATACCGATGGACATGTGATGTGAAGTATT
>APFE030548040.1:154076-186545 GCA_000404065.3 Pinus taeda
GTCCTCAAGCAACTGAAGTGATGGATGCTGCAAGATCTTCTCACTCTCCCAAGTGGCATCCTCATCCGGCAAATTCTTCCACCTCACCAAGAATTCCCAGACCGTCCTGCTCCGCAGCTGCCTTTCCCTGGTATCAATGATAGCCTCCAGCTACAATACCAAATGCCCCTCGTCATCCATGGGTGGTAGCTCATCTGTCACTGTCATCTGCTGCCCCAATGCTTTTTTCAGGCATGATACATGAAAAACATTATGAATCTTGCTGTCTTGGGGCAACTCCAACTCATATGCAACCTGTCCAATCCTGCGTATCACCCTGTACGGCCCATAAAAGTGGGGCTTGAGCTTCTCAACCCCCTTCTGCTTTAGTGACGATTGTCGATATCGCTGTAATCGTAGGTAGACCATGTCCCCCACCTCGAACTGTCTCTCCACCTGACCCTCGTCGGCATACAGCTTTGCTGGTTCTGTGTTGTAGCCATGTTATCCTTGAGAGGTTGGAGAATGTCATGCCTCTCTTGGATCCAAATCTTGGCTCTAGGAGCCTTGCTATCACCAAACATCATGTCAGCAAAAGATAAAGGATGATACCCATATAAGGCATAGAATGGTGACATACCGATGGACATGTGATGTGAAGTATTGTAGCAGTACTCCCCTAGATGCAGCCACCTCAACCATGCTCGTTGCTGCCTACTGACATAGTTACGCAAGTAGCCCTCTAGCCACTTGTTAACTATCTCTGTCTGCCCATCCGTCTGTGGGTGATAACTGGTACTCGGTGTCAACTCCATCCCCACCAACCGAAAAAGCTCCTCCCAAAACCCGCCCATGTAACAGTTGTCCCTATCACTAATGATGGTCTTAGGAAGACCATGTAGCCTGAAGATCTCTCTGAAGAACAGCTTGACCACTTCTGCTGATGTATAGTGTGCGGATATGGCCAAAAAGTGTGCGTACTTCATCAGTCGATAAACTACAACAAAGATACAATCCTTGCCCTGTACCATGGGCAACCCTGTGATGAAGTCCATCGAAATACTCTCCCATTTCCCCTCCGAAATGGGAAGAGGCTGCAATAATCCCGCGGGATGGCTCAGCTCTCCCTTGTTCCTTTGGCAAACATCGCACTCCCGGATGTGCTGGAGTACGTCCTCCTTGAGGCCCTTCCATGAGAACCTCTCCCTAATGGCCCTGTAGGTTTTGGTAAACCCTTGATGTCTTGCCAAGGGTGAATCATGTGATGCCTGGAGTATCTTCTTCTTGAGCTGAGACCCCTCAGTCAAGAAGATCTGATCCCTGTAATAGATGATCTCATCAACCACCCTGTACTTGTCATCTACCACTCCATCTCTAAGGTCTTCCAATCCGTCGTGACCTTCCCTAGAGTGATAAGCCACTGAACAACCAGTATCATGTTGGTGTCAAGGATATTGACCACGAAAAAGTGGTCAGTCAATGTGTAGGTGCCCATCGTCACTGAAAGCTCTGGAACATAACGAACACACGTCATGGTCTGATCTCCTGGGACCAAGACTAAAAACCCATCGAAGCTCTCTGTCTAAATACCTCTCCACTCAACCATCTGTGCATCGATGAAGTTGTGGGTCGCCCCACTGTCAACCAAAACTGATACTCGTTGGCCACGTACTGTCCCTCGTACGCATAGCGTCAGATACTTGGGAACTCCTCGCAATGCTGCAAGGGCCCCTCCAGTAGGTGCAAAAGATGCACCACCTTCTACTGGCGGTGGAGGTGGCAAAGGTCCCTGTATGGCATGGCTATCTCCTGCCTCCACATCATCCTCGCCGTCCTCTTCTCCACTGCTCTCTGAGAAGACCTCAATAAAATGTGCTTTACCCGCAACACATCTATGTCCCGATGCCCACGGCTCCTGACATGTGAAGCACAACCGCCTCTTCTTCAGCTCCCTCTTGACATCGTCCTCAATCTGTACTCGTCCTGGATTCCCCTTTGGAGGTGGAATCCTCACATCCTTCCCCTTAGACTGAAAAGGCTTTCTTTGGGGGTAAGGTGTCCGGGTCCTGGGTAAGACATCCTGCAAGTCCCGAGTCCTACTGATAACGTCCTAGAGCGTGGTTGGTCTAGTGGATCAGACTAGACCCCGAAGTGGCTCTGCTAGCCCCTCAACATACATATAGACCCTCCGTGCTGTGAATAGGTCTGGCACTATCACGAAGACCCTCAAGAAATCTGCAATGTAGGTCTCTGGGCTCCCTATCTGTTTGAGTCTCGTTAGCTCAACAAAATGCTGCTTTGGATCCCTTCGATCAAATCGCTCCATCAATCTCCTGGTAAACTCCGCATATGTCGTCACTGTAGAGTGCCCGAGTGTAACCATCCCATGAAACCACCAATCCTGGGCCTCGCCATCCAAATGCAATGTTGCCACCTTGATGGCCTCTGCCTCCGACATCTGGTTAAGCTGGAAATAAATGTCTAGCTTCTCCACCCAAGACTTCGCCGAACTGTTTGATGAACCATCAAACGTAGGCAAGTGGAATCTACTCGCTGCACAGTGGGTGTCACCATCATGGTAATGCCGGTTTCCTCTGTGATGATCGCGGGGCCTATTATCCCACTAGAGCTAAACAAAGTCTCTGAATGAAAGAGCATCCCTGAACTCCTGCCCATAGGCCTAGTACTCTGCAAAATAATCGCCCATATGGTCGAGCTCTGCCTCCTGCTAAGCTCCGACCCCCATGTCTGCTCCTAAGAACGTGGGCATGGTAGAGCATGTAGGGACATGCGAGGCCACCTACTGCGCAGTATCACGCTGCTCTGGCAAATGATGGGATGCACCCTATCCCTCACCAATCTGAAAAACCCATGGGCTCTCACGCTGTCTAGCCTCTACTGCTGTGAATCTCTGCCCCATCACCTCAATCTGCCTCGACAGATCCTGCACTGATTTGAGGAGCATATCCGCAAATCTCTTCCCGTACTCGTCTGCCATCAGATCCCTCTGCTCTGCGTCCACTAGTGGCTCTTTCTGTTCTGCGTCCACCACAGGCTCCTCCTGTTCTACGTCCACCACAGAGTCTTCCTCCCCGTAGGTATTCTCCAACCTACGTCCAGTGTCTCTATACCTCCTACATCTGTAATAGATGTAGGGTTTTTCCCCTGGTTTCATAGATTACTAGCTCCATAGGCTGAGCCAGATCTATGCTCTGACACCACTGTAATATCCCTAACCTGGAATATTCCTCAAACCCCAGCAAAACTCCAATCAAATACGTGCAAATGATATAATAACCCAAAAATGACAGAATAATAGTGATATAACATATAATAATGAAAGCAGGAAATATAAGCAGATACTCAAGAAATGCAGCGTGAAATGCTAAGCCATTTTATTATACTGAGCAATAAAATGAGTATAGGAGGTGATCAAAAATATGGCACCTCGACTTGCACAAGGCAAGTGAAGAAATACTCTCAGAATAACAAAAAATGGCCTCTCTGCATGGATGCTGCTAGAGAACTGTCGTGTTGCTGCTACTACTAGAAAACAAATGATGATTTGGGGCTGCTCCCCTCCTCGGAAAATGCTAAAACTCTGGAATCGGGCTCTACTCAAGAAACCCAGAAAAACCCAGAAAGCCTTCCTGGAATAGCCGACCGCTGAAAATCACCCCCTTGGGGTTCTGCGCAGTTCCTCAATGCCCTACGCTGCCACTGAAGAAACCCCTCCAGACTCTGCCCGAAACTCTGCCAAAATACCCTCCAATATGCAAGGACTGGTCCCCTGCTCAATCACCCAGCATAAGTCTCCTGCAAAAACCCCAATCCAACACTGCTGCCAGAAAGAACTGTGTCCCTCTCTTAGTGTTGCGCAGTCCTCCAAAATGTTGATGAAACTGCTGCTGAAATGCTGATAAAACTGCTGCTGAAATTCGAATGGAAATACCTTGCCCGAGCAGGCACTCGAACTCCCCCGGGGCTAAGGGTGAGATCTCCGAACGGAGACACTCAATGCACTAAACAGTGTTGCAGACTAGCTAAACAGCTAGCGTGCTCAGAAGTCAAAACGACTAGCTCAAAATGCACATAACTGAATGATCAAAATGAGGGGGCTCCTCTCTCTATTATAGCCCTCGCCTCTCTCAATCCCAAGGCTCACCTCCTCCTGCGTGGTTCCCCTCTTGCCATGTGTTCCTTCCCTCCTGCGCAGAGTCTCTATGTGTCTGCGTGGGCTCCATTTTTGCGTCCCCCTTTGGCCCCCTTGGCTCCCCTTTAAGTCACAACGTTGTGCTACTAGGAAGTGACTTTTTATTCTAAAAGTGAGTTATGTCCCCTGTCCTCACTTTTCTATTTACAAATAACTACAGAAGGCAAAAACTGAACAAAATTGAATATTCCAATTAGCCATGGCTAATTAGGAATATTAAAAATAGATTACCAAAACAATTCTTGGCTCTCAAGCATGCAAAGAGAAAAAAATTATAGTGGGTGAGCTTTTCCTCACTTGCCTAGCCTCTATGCTCACCTAAAACCATCCCTCTTTCATCTAAAGTCTGCAATTTTCTTTGAATTGTGTTGATTACCATCAATTTCCATATTCCTAATGGATAACCAAACAACTTAGCGTGGATAGCATGCACAACATGAAAAGTATGATGTATGGAAAGTATGGATGTGGAAGAGCGCTGGAATGAATTACCTAGTCATTTGAAGGAATGACTTGTAAAAACATATGGAATGACTTGTAAAAACATATGGAATTACTTGTAACTTTAGGAGCACTGGACTATTACAATTCCCATAATGGTGGTGCTCAACCCCATGCTTCCATAACTGTGAGAGAGGCCTTTTCCACCAACCTTTCACATGCATTCAATGATTGCTTTTAGTAGGTCAAAGAAGGTGGATGGTTTAATTTAAGGCACATAGTGGAAAAAGAGATGAGTTCTAAGGCTGACACTTGGGAAAGGAGGGTTTACTTTCCTATAGGCGTTTCCTCTTCCCCTCTAGTGGAATCAAAGCTCCTCTTATCCTTTACATAGCCATCTTGAACCATTATATTATATTCTAACATTGATATTTACATTGTTTAATTACACCATGACAAGCCTAGCATATGGTCCATGTTACCACTCAAACTAGCAAGGGTCCTAGGAGGAATCCTACAAAGCAGCTACTACGTCGAGGGCAACAATGAGCGATAGCTCACTATCACCTTAGCTAAGGCTCCCTGTTCTTTACGGACTTTCACCGATGACTGGAGTCTCGGTATGAGAGGAATCACAAGAATATGTAGTCAATGATAAGATAAGGGAGTGATTCCTAAGGCCTATTCGCAAGAGAGGCTCAATTAGATAGGTTGTTTGTTTCAAAGGCAAGGTGATAGGCCCTCTAGGAAGGGCTAAGAGGATTCTTGAGACTAGGGTCTGGGAATATATTTTGTCAAGAGGGTCCCTAGATCGGAGAACCCTAATGGATAATTGGCCTTTATGTGATCTTTGTGAAATTAGAGTTGTAAAGTTGCGGGACCACAAAAGACCAAGTGGACCCAGAATTAGGTCAAGAGTATGGAGTTGATCAACCAAGGAGGGGCTTGACCTAATAATGGAAGAGGAGAATTAAAGGGAAAATTTTCTTTGATGATTGAATACAATGATCCAAATGAGGACACTAGCCAAGTGAAACCTAGGGCAAGAAATGGTCCTAGATCTAAGGCTTGTTATATCTCGGGATCCCACCGTCGAAATGGCTTCTAAAGAAAACCCTAGCATAGTTATGGACCAAAAATCGAGGTGTTTGATGGCTACAATGGGATTTATGTGATGCCCTAGGTGACCTATTAAGGTTATCCCTAGAAAGAGAAAGAGGAGGCAAGAAAAATAAGCTTTTAGGTGACCACTAGTGGATGGATTAGTGCCTTGCCTTTGGGAAAGATGGAGTCAAGGTGAACTTATGGTTTGAAAAAACTATAAGAAGTCAAGGAGGCCTTTAGGCAACTTCGCATGGCAATTAGGGCATGAGAGCAGCTACCCAAGGACTATGTACTTCAATGTGCAATGTTTGATGACTTATCAAGATGTATTCAAGAAAAATAATCTCTAGGAACATTCACCCATTCGCATGACACATGTAATGATGCAATGCTTCAAAAGATCAAAATTTCCACAAATTTGGATAGAATAGCAGTAAATTTCAGCCTAGATAGTGAAAACCCTAATAACATTCATATGACAAGGTAAACAACAAGAATAAACATGAAAAATATCACTTACATGTACAAATGAGTATATACAATCATCAAATTATGCCAATAATGAAGCTCCAAGACCAAGAAGATAGAATCCAAACATCAAAATTCATCCATGAAACCAAAGTCATCCTCCAAAAGGGAATGCAAAATTCTCCAAGTAGCTACTAGTTACAAATCCAGGTGATGATGAGAGAAATGAATCATCTCTCATCTATTTATACCATCTCTAATGAGTTCAATTTTCCTAACTGGCCTACTTAAGCCCCAAATAATAAAATAATGTGCAATAATAACATCTCTTGATGACAAGCCCAGCAAGATAGCTCAATAACATAAAAATAAGCCTCTCAAGAGGGGAGAATGATCAATAAAATGATTTGTTGGGCTTTGAGAAGGTCTAATGAAGTCCAAAGTGTGCCATGGTGAGAAAATGGACTCCAAACATAGTGGACAAGGGGTTGGCCCCTTGTTTTCCAAGCTGGTCACTGTGGTGCTACCAAGTGGGTGTGAGGGCACAAAGGCATCCTCATGGGTCTCCAAGTGGATCGAAAATGTCTGTAAACCATCTGTAAGGGATAAGATGACAACATAATCCCTCCCTTTGTCTCCTGCAGTGAGACACATCTTCATCTGGACCCCAAAACATCTGCCAAGTGTATGGTGCAAGTTTGAAGCCGGTTGGGCATGGTGAACCATGTGCATCATCCTCATCAAAAAGGTGGGACACAAGCAATCAATGAGTGGTGATGGGGATCCATGAAGTAATCTTTGTTATGGTGGAGGCCCATGGCTCTCAACGCTCACCCTACAAGTGCCCTTGTGGCCCTCTGGAGGGATAGGAACCTGTATAGGGAGACCAAGCCCCAAATGGAGACCCACCAATGATCCTACATAAGATCCAATGCATCCCCTTGCCCTCCAATACAACAAATCATTAGAATAATCAAGTAAAAGAGCTTACAAATCATGGAATCAATGGGGCACTTTATGGTGGCATGCCCTTCCATAGTAGCCTTTGGCATATACAAGTGTCTCGAAGCTTAATAAGAGGGTTAACCAAGGACCTTATTAGGTGGTTTCAGCCTTTAAACGGGGTGACGTTGTTATATTATGTAGCATTGGATGTATTCTAGCCATGAAATTTGGTGCAGAGGGTAAAATACATGAGATCTCCAAAACCCAGAAATTGTTTCTGGAAATTCCACCTAGAAATGACTTAATTAGATTATTAACCTATTTTTTAATGTTTCCTAAGTCTAAACTTAGGAAAATTGGTTAATTAATTAAAGTGAGAACTCTCTAGAAACTCACATGGATCAATCTAGAATGATCTGTGCCATGGATTAAGATTTAGTCTTAGTCGTTGGAGTTCCAAGAGGAAGATATAAAAAGGGATCGATGTGGTGATGGAGAACACACTTCAACAGTTCGATTTCCTTGGCAGATCAATTTCCAAATAGTAGCAACAATTGTCGAATAGCCAGAGATCGATGCAAAGACAGTGAGGGGCAGAGACAATGATCCCGGAGGAACTTTTCCAGTTATGGAGAGGCAGTGGAAAGAGGCCTAGTTAGTCTGAGTGGGGCAGCATAGAGGACTACGTAGTTGCTTCAGAAGAGCAACTCGATTTAGTTGGAGGAAAAATCATTTTCAGTTCCAGAGGCTAGGCAGACGTTCCAGAGTGTCGGAAAAGCGATTTCCTCATCAGAGACAAGCGAAACGATTTCATCAAAGGCAGGTCTAGGCCATATGTCTTAGGGCCTACGCAAGCACTACGCAGAGGCCAGCGTAAGGGTTCCAGGAGGATGAGTTTCTGAAGCAAAGTTGTGTCAAGGTTGCTTGTGGAAGAAGGATAATTCCCTTAGATAATTTTGGCTAGATTTTCTTGTTGTTTGGATTGCCAGTTGGGCATCCATAGATTTTACTCAGATTTCACTGTTGCATAATAATAAAACCCTCATTGCTGCACCTGTTTTCCCAAGTTGGGTTTTTCCGGGGACATTTGTCCAAAAATAGCAGTTTCATTTTTATGTTTGTGTGTGTGCTAGAATTTTCTCAGTTTCCAACCTTATTTTCTTCTGCAGTTCATTTGCGAAAATTGCAGTGGAGAATTATTCATTGTTTGTATGGGCAAATAAATTGTTAAATTAAATTAACAATTAGAAGAATAATTTCCAGTTGTTACAATAGATGAAATTTTCATAGACATGTCCATGGTAGTCCATCAAAAGGTTAGTGGCATGTGACATAATGATGAGATGGAGTAGGGATCAAGGGAAAAACTCCAAGCCACATGTTAGGGAGGGTAGCTATAATAAGGGAATCCCACACCTGGGTGTATGAATGTAGGAGGGAGAAATCATGGTACAAAAGTTGCCCCAACTTTTTTTCTCCACCCTTCTTCATATGCCTTTTGCCTTTTATTGATTTTTCTTCATATCTACTCGGGGCTCAAGGGAACGAGAGCATGCTGTGTGGTATATAGCAATAGGTACCCCTTTTTAAGGTGGGGCATTTCATTGCCCACCATGGGTTGGGGCAATCATGGGTTCCTTAATGTGGAGGGGGCTCATCTAAGGCCCATAGGAACCAGGGTGATGGCCATAGATAAGGGGTAGAGCTCATGTTTGGCTTTTGCCCACATGCTAAATTTGTATATTCCAACCATTTTTTGCGTTTTATGGTACATTCCCTGTTGTGAGTGGCCAAATTATGCTTTTTCTTTTCTTTTTAGCTGCATCAACCTCTGAGGCATCGTTCCAAGGCCGACCCAAAGTGTGGACAAGGGGAAGGGGAGGCTGACCCTCTGTGGACCCGGATGGGAAATTTGATGAATTAATTTATAGTGAGCAGAGGGAAGTGATATATGTGGTATCAGAAAGCGGGACCACACAATCAAAATGGGATTTCCTATGTAGTGCTAGCCCTAAAGCCAATGGCCAGCAAAGGAGATCCCATGGGACTAGCATACAAGGCTAACCATCAAATTGGGCAGAGGAGACAAGAGCGTAGACCTATAACACTCTTTCTGCCAAATCCCCCCACCAATCCATGCCCAAAGGTGTCCATGAAAAGTAAACAAAATTACTCAACTACACCAATAAAAAGTCATACCTTTAGTGTCGGGAGGCCCACCTTCAAACATCGATCATAATAAATGGGCGAGGGACGACGTGGCTAGTTCAGGTGGCAGAGAAAGTGGCACGTCAAGCTATCTAGTGACTGCAAGGAGTTGTTGGCTATTGGTTAAGGACCATCTGGGAGAAAAAAAATTTCCTATGCATACTACCCACAGGGGGTGGGTAACAGTCTGTACATGTATATTTACATCATACATGCCTCGCTGTTAAAATTGGAAACTAGGGCCAAACACCATATGGGTCAGCTTATTTATGGCAGTTGATATTTTTATTAGATCCCTCTCATCGAGAGGTGTAGGATTGATCTAAAGATCATCCGATTCTGATAAGTATTTATGGAGATATGAATTTATTTTGATTATGAAATTATTATCAAGCCGACCAGCGACTTGAATAGGCTCAGATGCCCAATAGACGTGTCTATTCATCATCCACGTTTTAGTATAAATAGAAGAAGATTTGAAGTCATTTTAGACACATCCTCTTCATGTGTGATCTCCTCTCCACGTCTTGGGTTTTTGGAGAAGGAAAAACACATAGAGGATACGCTAGCCTATGTACAAATGATACCTTAGATCTAAAATGCAGGAGCAATGGTCATGAAGAAGTCTAGACGCAGATAAGGGGAGAAGATCCCAGGAATGTGAAGCCCTAAATGCTGTGATGAATTATAGTCAACGTGATGCCCTATCTACTACCCTAATCCATTGTCATAAAAGGAACAGTCGTCGTCATATATAGAACCGGCAGCTATATGGAACGCAGTCATATATGGAACCCACAGTTACATATGGTAACTACACAGTCATGGTAACTACGCAGTCATGGCATGCAGTAATTGATGTATGCGGATCTGGCAGCATAGATAATATGAAGGGTAACTGCAGTAATGTGAAGGTAGCCGCAGTAATATAAAGTGAGCCATTGTAATATTAAATCGCAGTCAATGGATGCCTTAATATGTTGTACAAATACGCTAGATGATATACGTTGTTCTCAGAAGTTAACATAGTCAATGAGAGGAGCAGATACGTAGTCAATGATGACACCTTAACGCAGCCATAGAAACTCTAATACGTTGGTATGAGGGACACTACGCAGTCCATGGAATCATTTATATGCAGGTCATAACCGTAGCATTTAAGATTGCTCTTAGTCATAATACATGAGGGTAACTTCGCAGTAAGTCAAAGAGATCTGGCTGCAGTTAAAAGGGAGGCCTGTAGCTGCCAAAAATAATACCTTACGCAGTATGAAGGTGTCACTATTATGCAGCCCTAACACAATGAACAACAATGATATTGTCTTGGTATGTAAAACTCAGTGGCACACCTGTAGCAGCACAATGATCAGCATGATGGATCTATTCTCTCGACTCAATGAAGACTATGTTAGAAGTTACAGTCTTGGCATAACTCTGATAATGAAATAGATTTCAATGACGGTCAAGAGATCCTTGGCATACGACAGTCTCATCATGTTTCAAAGAACAGTGACACGGATCAAGTTAATTATAGATAATCATCATATATATGTATATCAGCATGATCTATGAGACTGCATATGCATGAGCAGCATAATGAGATCATGAGCAGCATGATGTATCAGATCATGGACAGCATGATGTATGGGCAGCATAGTGATCATGAGCAGCATGATGATGCTACACAGTAAGGTGCAGCAAATGGACGAAATGCAACGCTACAATAGGTGAAGCCGTCACCTTGGAGAATCAGTTGAAGCAGAATGTCTTCAACTGATCTCATGTATCATCGTTATAGGAGATGATCTATGATCAGATCTAGATAAGTCAAATTGTTGACTTCGGTTGTAAATGTATTATCTCTCTCACTTTCTCTGCTAAACTTTGAAGAACATAAAAGAAGAATTGATCAAGGGTTTCCCCACATTGGGGTTTTTCCCTTGCTGGCACCACATCTTGTGTCCTCTTGTCTTGGCTTGTCTTCTGCAATTTATATTTATGTTCTATCTGCAATTTATGTTAATGCTGATGTGATTGCTAACTATGAAAAATTAAATAAATTGCTCTAGCATAGAACATACCTAAACTTAACATGGTATCGAAGCAGAGGCGAAGACAATGCCCAAGCAAGAGTGAAAGAGCAATCACCAAAGATAGTTGGGACAGGACAAAAGGATCAATGGGATCATTATCCCTCTTCTCATTCACTAAGGGTGAAGTGGAAGCAGAGAATATTATCAAAATGGCACAACAAAAGATCACTTCATTGGGAAGTTCAGATCTAAGGGTGGAAGGAAAGGCAGATGCCTTGGTTACAATAAGTTCGGCCATTATGCAAAGGATGTCCAAATGGCAGAGACACATCTCTTGATGAAGATAACAATCATTCTAGAGACATCTTCAATGATCAAATGAATGACTGGTAATGCAAGTCATCAAGGAAATGGACTACTCTTCAAAGAAAGCAAGGAACCTTAGAATCACTTTTATGTACCTGATTGCGAGAAGAACCTGGTGTCCATCTCGGAAATAGAAGTCAAAGGTGGCACTCATCGATGGAAAGGTACGTGTTTGGAAATAGAATTTTCAAAGATGTTTTTTTGAGTTCAAGGTTGTATCAAATTGAAGGAAGTCCACTGGTGACCATGTTCATTGTCACGTAGCACTAAAGGTCTATAAGTCAGATGGTGACAGGGATGCCTAAATTCAAAAGGAGCATGAAAGTACATGTCTGAGACGAACCGAAGGAAAATCTTACAAGGGGACCATTCCCCTCATGTAGCAGGTCCATAGGTCTGGAACAACCCGAGGGGTCTGAGATTGATAATCAGGAATCTCGCATGTGCAGGTGGAAGTAAGCCTTTTATGGCTTGAAGCAAAACACCCCGACTATAGTATGAGAGGATCGATAGTTGTCGGATGAGGCTGAGATTCACTAGGAATGAAACCGATCCAAACCATTACCCAAAGGTTGTGGATAATAGACCTGTCATACTGGCACCTATGTCTGACAGGTGCAGACCCTCTCATTTGTAGAAGACAGAGGGAGTTGGATTCCAAATGTGGAAAGATAAACTGCAAGCCTGTGACTACCTCGAGGATCTTAACTTTTAGAAGTTTTATGGTAGTGATGTCGGACCAGATTTGGGAAATGCCTCTAGGTCTCATAAACTCATTCGCGTTGATGTTCTTGGTGAACTTCCGTCCGGACATATGTTTTGCAGTTAGCATGGTGAGCTCATATTTGGTTGAGCCTCACTGGATTGGTGCCAAGAATATTCTGAGATATCTTCGGGGCACAATCTCTCATGCACTGAGATACATTGCCGAAAATATGAATATGCTTGATTATTCAAATATTGACTGGGCAGGCAGTGTGGAGGAACACTAGAGCACTTCTCAGTGCTGGTTCTCTTTGGATTCTGCTTCGATATCATGGATGAGCAAGAAGCAGAAGTCGGTTGTTATAAGCACCGCCGAGACCGAATACATAACTACGAGTATGATCTCGTATGAAGCTGTCGGGTTGGGGAAGCTCTTTAGTGAGCTGTTTGTACACATGATGAATACCACTGTGATTCTCTGTAACAACCAGAGGTGGGATTCAATTATTGAGGAATCTCGTATTCAACGATTGCTCCAGCAAATAGACATTAGATACTACCTTATCTGGGATATGGTAAGTCTATGAGCAAGGAAGCTCCATCGCTATGAGATGATGTACAGGTCGCTACACTTTGTCTAAGCCCCAAGGGAAAGATCAAATCTGTGATTTTCCCAAACGACTTGAAGTCATCAAGAGACCCTTGTACAAGGGTCCTGCATGTTGCATACATTGAGCTTTGGGAGCTCTGGGGGCTTGCGGTTCTTACTGGAGCAACATACGACCACAGGGTGACTCACCCTCCCCTGGTGGTGCACACTGGGACAAGATGATTCGCTCTCTTGTGGGACAAGATGATTCGCTCTCCTGTGGATAAGATGATTCGCTCTCTTGTGAACAAGATGATTTGCTCTCTTGTGGGACAAGATGATTCGCTCTCTTGTGGGACAGGATGATTCGCTCTCCTGTGTAGCAGGATGATTAGTTCTTCTGTGAGGTTTGGATGATGTGTTCTCCATGACGATTATGTAGTAGGATGATTAGCTCTCCTATGAGGCCTGGATGATGTGTTCTCCATGGCGATTTGTAGCAGGATGATTAGTTCTCCTGTGAGGACAGGATTGATTAAGTTCTCTCGTCGAGGCATACTACCCATGCACTCTGGGACTCATGGGAAGTACCTCTCATTTGATCAATGAGCAGGGAAATGAGGATAGGGACCATAGTAGTACCGATGGACGCATCATTGTATCTACCGTACTCCCTATTCTAGGATGACCTTCATTGATCTGGGATCAATGATACTGGTCTGGGACCAGTTGTAGGAGTTGTACCTACTATGACGCTGACTTCGGGTCGGTTGAGACTGGTCTGGGACCAGTGGTACATACTCTGAGACTGACTTCGAGTCGGTGAAGGACTAGTCTGGTACCAATGGTAGGAGTGGTACCCACTATGACGCTGACTTTGGGTCAGTTGAGACTGGTCTAGGACCAGTGGTACGCACTCTGAAACTGA
The DNA here is from genome assembly GCA_000404065.3 of Pinus taeda. Lineage (NCBI taxonomy): Eukaryota > Viridiplantae > Streptophyta > Pinopsida > Pinales > Pinaceae > Pinus > Pinus taeda. The sequence continues at coordinate 168,056 of APFE030548040.1, forward strand.
CTTCGGGTTAGTAGAGAATGGTATGAGACATTCTCGATCAATTCTTCTTCTTCATAGCTCAGCAGAGCTAAGTTGAGCGAGCAGAGCCAGCAGAGCTAAGCAAAGTAGAGCAGAGCTGAGCAGAGTATAGCAGAGCTGAGCAGAGAAGAACAGAGCTAAGTTGTGCAGAGCAGAACCAGCAGAGCTGAGCAGAGTAGAACAAAGCTAATTTGAGCAGAGCAGAGCTGAGTCAGTAGAGCTGAGCAAAGTTGGGCACAGCAGTGCAGGGCACTAATGGCAGAGATAGTACATTCAGACATATGGATCAGCGGATGGAGTTCTCCCTAGTTGAGAGGGAGTGTTAAAATTGGCAACTAGGGCCAAAATCCATATGGATCAGCTTATTTATGGTAGCTGATATTTTTATTAGATCCCTCTCATCAAGAGGTGTAGGATTCATCTAAAGATCATTCGATTCCGATAAGTATTTATGGAGATATGAATTTATTTTGATTATGAAATTATTATTAAGCCGACCAACAACTTGAGTAGGCTCAGAAGCCCAATAGACGTGTCTATTCATCATCCACGTTTTAGTATAAATAGAAGAGGATTTGAAGTCATTTTAGACACATCCTCTTCATGTGTGATCTCCTCTCCACGTCTTGGGTTTTTGGAGAAGGAAAAACACATAGTGGATATGCTGGCCTATGTACAAATGATGCCCTAGATCTAAAACGTAGGAGCAACGATCATGAAGAAGTCTAGACGCAGATGAGGGGAGAAGATCCCAGGCACATGAAGCCCTAAATGTTGTGATGAATTATAGTCAACCTGATGCCCTATCTACTACCCTAATCCATTGTCATAAAAGGAATAGTCGTCGTCATATATAGAACCCGCAGCTATATGGAACGCAATCATATATGAAACACGGAGTCATATATGGAACCCACAGTTACATATGGTAACTACGCATTTCTTGGTAACTACGCAGTCATGGCATGCAGCAACCAATGTATGCGGATCTGGCAGCATAGATAATATGAAGGGTAACCGCAGTAATGTGAAGGTAGCCGCAGTAATATAAAGTGAGCCGTTGTAATATTAAATCGCAGTCAATGGATGCCTTAATATGCTGCACAAATATGTTGGATGATATACGTTGTTCTCAAAAGTTAATGCAGTTAATGAGAGAAGCAAATATGCAGTCAATGATGACACCTTAACGTAGACATAGAAACTTTAATACGCTGGTATGAGGGACACTACGTAGTCCACGGAATCATTTATATGCAGGTCATAACCGTAGCATTTAAGATTGCTCTTAGTCACAATACATGAGGGTAAATTCGCAGCAACTCAAAGAGATCTAGCTACAGTTAAAAGGGAGGCCTGTAGCTGCCAAAAGGAATACCTTACAGAGTATGAAGGTGTCACTATTATGCAGCCCTAACACAATGAACTGCAGTGATATTGTCTTGGTATATAAAACTCGGTGGCATACCTGTAGCAGTGTAATGATCAGCATGATGGATCTATTCTCTCGGCTCAATGAAGACTATGTTAGAAGTTACAGTCCTGGCATAACTCTGATAATAAAATAGATTTCAATGACGGTCAAGAGATCCTTGGCATACAACAGTCTCATCATGTTTCAAAGAACAGTGACAAGGATCACGTTAATTATAGATAATCATCATATATATGTATATCAACATGATCTATGAGACTGCATATGCATGAGCAGCATAATGAGATCATGAGCAGCATGATGTATGAGATCATGGACAGCATGATGTATGGGCAACATAGTGATCATGAGCAGCATGATGATGCATGATGCAGCATGATGATGCATGATGATGCATGATGTAGCATGATGGTGCTACACGATAAGGTGCAGCAAATGGACGAGATGCAACGCTGCGATAGGTGAAGTCGTCACCTTGGAGAATCAATTGAAGCAGAATGTCTTCAACTGATCTCATGTATCATCGTTATAGGAGATGATCTATGCTCGGATCTAGATAAGTCAAAGTGTTGACTTCTGTTGTAAATGTACTATCTCTCTCACTTTCTCTGCTGAACTTTGAAGAACGTAAAAGAAGAATTGATCAAGGGTTTCTCCACATTGGGGTTTGTCCCTGGCTGGCACCACATCTTATGTCCTCTTGTCTTGGCTTGTCTTTTGCGATCTGCAATTTACGTGAATGTTGATGTGATTGCTAACTGTGAAAAATTAAATAAATTGCTCTAGCATAGAACATACCTAAACTTAACACTAGCCATTCATTAGTCTGGTCTTGGCCTTGAGTTGTGCACTAGGAATCCATACTTGCATTTTTACAACATTTACATAATTTGAATCAATACATGCTAAGGGTCAAAATGGGGGTGTTACAGATACCCATTGCAATATATAGAAAGAACCAAGGTTTCCTCACTCCATGACAAGATATGATTTCCTTGTTTTAGTTTCTTCCTGTTGTTGAAATTAACTTATGCTTAACATATTATTTATGATGATTTTTGTCATATTATATTGAAATTGTGATCCATCACGAGGAAATGATCATGTTAACCAAGTGAGAAAACGATCATTTGCAAGGTACTTAAATGATAAGCATGGGATGGTGCTATCACAAGTTGATGGTATGATATGGACATATTATGTGGAAGCATACACATATAAGAAATATATGTGTGTATATGTTTGCACAAGATTTGTTGGAAGGCTAAAGTTTGGTATGAATGTCTAGAAATCCTATGCATTCCTATGATAAGGACAACATTATTATTGTTTATATAAATTTTAATAGAATTTCGTCACATAACTTCTCGTCAAGGTGTTATAGGCATTCTACATATATGCTTACTCTTAGTATATTTTATGCGGAACCGAAGAATCCTTGGAGTTTCTATGAATATATATATTCATAATATGGTACGAGAGAAGGTTCACTACTACTCATGAGACTCAGAAACTTTTGCTAACTCTCGTCATCAGATTTTCAAGGCTTGGCTGGTACCTCTTCCTTCAATTATTGTACCTTGCATCAACTTCAAGCCCTACTTTTTTAATATCATGTTGACGATTTTTGTATGGAAGCCTCCCTTGTGGGGATAATATCCACCACTAAATAGTTGGAGAGAAGCCACTAAGGTGATAGTGGTGGCAGATCTCTTGTTTCCGTAAGACCTAGGTTGCTTAGTGAGACTTTGCACTAGGCTTGCTAGATTAACAGTTCCCTCAAAAGCTCTCAGCCTATGGGGTTCACCCAATAATTCGAACAATGTATATAGATTTTAATTATCTAAACACCAATAAGTGACGCATTGACATAGTTATAGATCCATGAGTGGCCAAATTTTTCAAAGTCTTCCATGCACTCTCCATGAAATTTAGCAGGGTGTTGAACTAAGCAGTTAACAAAGTTGGATGGGTCAATGATCACTTTTAACCAGGTGAAATTTTTCATGGAAAACACATCCACATCAACAAATTATGTCAATTCAGCTCTCAAGCCAAGATACTCTCGCACCAAAATTTCTAGTGCATGAGACCTAAACTATACTAGAAATGACAGTGTTGCACTTGCCCCAATTTTGCTGCTCCAAACTCCTGCAAAATTGCAACTCATGATGAACGGTTTTCCATTCCATTTTCCAATAAAGCACCACATTGGTTTTTTGCCAAAAATTGAGTGTTACATTATAAAAACGCATCATCTATAGTTACGAGCCCATTTTAAATGGGCATATCATTATGTCGTACTATATCATTCTAGCTCAGTTCCTTAAAATTTGCAACCACCTTAAATCTATCTCTTGTGTCTGATACTGAAATAACACTCACAAGAGGAGTTTTTTGTTTTTTATGTAGAAATAAATCTCAAGAAATATCTCTTTAGAAGTACCATTCCCTGTACCAATGTTATAGAGATCTAACCATGAAGACAAACCCTTCTTAAGTAGGAACTTTCCTTCAGTTCCAAAGAGAGAGCCAAGAGAACCTAATGAAGACCTGTAGCACCAAATCCTAATAGAGCCCAAATCTCTTCCATTAAAAATTCCTTTGATGTTCTAAGAGAGGTCTTGTGATTAATGAGTCCACTTTCCATGATTTCCAAATCCTATTCAACATAGGGTGTCCTTGAATGAAGAAGTTTGAAATATTATAGACAATGTCTACGAAGCTAGATCTCCCCTTGAAGCCCAACATAAGGCAATATGAACTGATTTGATGCCAAAGAAGGATCTGCCAATGGGTATTGCCTTGAAGCGATTTTATAATCCATTTAGCATGAAGACGCAGAGCTTGAGTGGAAACATCCATCAGTCCAACGCCACCTTCATCCTTCTCCATAGTGCAAATATCTAACCCTTCTCATTTATTTGAGATTACATGCTATGTAGATGTTTCCCTTTTAAATATGATTTAGTCGCTACCCATCATCACTAGTTAGCATATGAGTTCCCCACTTCAAACCAAACTGACATGCCCAACCAGCTCAAAAGATGATTCTTAAGGTGTCCGGAAAGTGATGCCTAGAGTCCAATAGGCTATCTCAACAAAGATTGACTGTTTTCTCGATAAGGTCCATCTAGTTGTCTAACAACACTTAGATAGGTTGTCTAAGGAACCTTAGATATGTTTCCTAATTAAGGCTAGATACTTTCTAACCCTCCTAACAGGTCTAACATTTGACATGCTTAGGAGAGAGTAGTTAGTGCTTCATTTAGTGACGTGACAAAGGAGTGCAGATTTGGTAATCCTTTGGGAATGTTGATAGGCTTATACTCTGAATGATGCAGAGTGCTCTTTAATTTTTTGAACAACAGTGGCCAAAAGCCTCTAAAGATCTGCTTACGAAACCACTGCAAATAAGTAATGTGATAAGTTATAACATACATAAGTCAAAATGTGATGCCCATCTTTTGAGTGAAGGATATGAACATGATCAATTTTCAGAATTTATAATCATGCTAATGAAACAAAAGTAAAAGATAAGAGATGTTTCTTTTGGGAAAGAAGACGACACCAATATGTTGCCAATAGTGCCTTGATTTGCAATGGAGTTTCCATGAATTTAAGGTGAAGTTTTAGATCCCTGGCTTCTGGGTTTCGATGGTACCCAACTAAGGGCTAGGTTCTACTGTTGCTGTTTTCCACTCTCCGTACTTTTCATATACATCCAAAGACGTGTCTCCGGCGATCAACTTTCCATAAGGCAGATTCTGGGCCACAAGTGGCAGTCTTCAGTTTGCAGGAGGCAAATTCCAAATCCTGAGGTAAACTTGTATCGTTTTGGTAAACATAATTCTACTTGGGCAACTCCCAGAAAACCCGATTTAAAGTTGAATAGTACTCAAACCCATACCAAGAGTTGCAACTGCACCTGCACCTTTGAACCCTAGCAAAAGTATTTTAATTTTTGTTATTTGAATCAGCTTTCAAACACAGGGATAGGAGTTTGGAGACATTTTGGTATCAAGTTTGATGTAGGAAGGTGTTGAAAGATGTATTCTGGAATTGGGAGTTGCCAGAACAATTTGGAGGCATGTGATAAGAGTGTTCAAGTGGTTATTCTGTGGATGACACATGGGAAACTTTACTCTTTGGAGGCAGAAGCATAGAAACTGTCGTGACATATTTTGAACGCATCTGTTAACTAGGGTGACATTCAGTACAGGGTGCAGCTTATCATGGTGTGTGATGTAGAGCCAACCTTAACGAAATTGATCTGGGAGTAACTTTATATACATACCTCACTTCTTGGAAAATAGAACATATCTCACTAAAAGGAGATGAAAGTGGTCAAACTGATAATCGAGAAGATATTTTGATCTTTGCAAATTTGCAGACTGATTGCAGATGCCGTGTAAGTTTATTTTGGCATTTCTGCAAGATGCTACAGTCCTGAAATGCGATGATCGTTTACATGCTCAATTGTGAGGCATACGGAAAGGCTTATTCCCAATGCTAGTATGAATGCCTTGATGGTTAGTTACCAGACAAACTCTGCTGTTTAAATCTGTTAGGATTAAGAAAGTATAAGCTATTTCCTGTAATCACTCAGGTCTTATATATAATATGACTGCACCATATATAAGGGACTTTAATTTTAGAAATAAAGAAAGTATCAATTTAAAGATAACAATATACTTTGCAGAAAAAGTTAACTAGACCAATATAACTGGCAACACAAATAACTCATGACAGCACTGGCTGATAAATTTAGTGCCCATACCAATAATTCCAAAAGTGTATGCCGTGTCAGGACCAGGTCTTGGAGGAGTTGAGAATGAAAACTCTCGTGTTGTGTTTCCAATTCCAATCTTATAGAAATATTTTGTGTTAAACTGCAATGAAAGGAAGAAAACTTCAAATATTAGAAGCAACACATTGTTTTGATCTAGAACAAATCAATTTTACTTCAAACAAGTATTTAATTATATCATTTATTTGAAAATAAACATAATGTGATTTTCTACAATAGCAATTTCTTTACAGTTATCTGCTTGGGCCACCATGAAGAAATCTTAGGGCACAAAAATCATCTTGAGAAGATCGTTCCAACTGACATCAATATCAACACTCTTGTTTCTCATACAAAGCGCACCCAGATTAGTCACTAGACATACTCTTATTTTTCTCGTGGAGAAATTTGCTCAAGCATTTTGCCAGCAATTCTCAGCCATAGCATCGTTTTGCATCCTTACAAGCTTATGACCAAAAAAAATCAATGTTAGATTCTTATACTTTCCCTGAATTATCTGCCTTAAATTCCAGTCACTGCGAAGGGTACAAAATAAGGACAGCTGGCATCCTTATTTGCTCAGCTAAGCCATGACATTGTGAATGCCTCTGTTCTTCATAGGTTTGCCATTGGCTTTTGGAATTTCTCACTGGCATAAGACCATCTAAAACCATGTTGGATATGCACCTGGTTGTGAAGCTCTAGGTTCTATATCTCAGATTCTTAAGTACCAATATTTGATACATCGAGTATTTATATGACCTCTAAATATGCGTTGCAGAGCTTCACAACTTCAAGGTACATATCAAACCATGGTTGAATTGGGTTTGTGCCACCATGGTTGAATTGGGTTTGTGCCAGTGTCCATATTCAATGTACCTAATGCAATGTCTATATTCAAATACCCATCAAACACAGACACACAAAAACAGGGACTGGCACAGCCCTCCCCTGTTCCCATCCCACACACAGATACACAAAAACAGGAACATGCCCAGCTCTACCCTGTTTGTAGAGTGCACTTCTCTTCTCTCAATGCATTCAATAACTATACTGCTAAACCAGATCCAAAGTTAATGAACCAAACTAAACATGGCCAAGAACACAAGAATCCACTATGTTTGTTCTGATGCCCATCTTGCTATACTACCATAACTACGCACATGAAATCCAATTGATGACACAATGAGAGTCTGCGGGTCATAGAATCCAAACAAGAAAACCATAATCACCAAAAGCTGTTCATGCACATCTTCCTGGGACATCATGATTTAATGTGTAATCAAATGATTTTTTTCGTACATAGAAGTATATCCGTACCTCTAGTCTCTTGACCGTGGTGTGATGAATATATCCCGATGTATAATTATAGAACTTATATGTCTTCACATGACCATTTGCTTTGTACTTGTACTTATGTTTTCTGGGGCCATACAGAACAGTACTGGATCCAGGCTCTGATGGCGTGACCCATGACACAATAACAGCTCTACCCACAAGGTCCCCTTGAGTGATATGAACCTGAAAAACCAAAAACAGATGATGTCAGGCAAAATCAACCATGCAGCATACCAAGAGCAACTGATTCTTACACTGAATACATAGAAAAAGCTAATTACTAATTAACCCACCATGCAAGTAAAGAAGAAAAAACAGCATTACCTGTTGAGGAGCATTGTAACCTGCGGGTACCTGGAAAGCATCGCTGTCTATGGGCATATCCACCGATGCCTCCAGCCTACGTACATATCTACTGGTAATCCCTGCTTCAGCTGACATACAAGCATTCAACAAACCCACCAATACAAGCATCAAGAATAACGTTTTGTTTGGTGCTGTTCCTTCCATTTTGAAGCCCAAACAAAACACTCCACAGCTTTGAATTCAGTGTGTAGGCTCTGTAAGTGTTCTTATCATTGATGCTTCAATGAGATATCCCTCGGGACGTATTTCTGAAAGAATATGCTCATGGTAGCTACTATCTTCTCAGGATTTCATTCCACATTAATAGAACTTCCCAGTCTTCCCGGGGCCATGCGAATTACGTAGCCATGTACACCAAAATTAAAAGGAAACCCCAAAAAAAAATTCAAAAAATCCAACTCGCTATTAATATCATGGTTTGCATGTCCAGCGAAGGCAAATTTGAAAAATTAGAATACAATGGGTATCAATATCATGATTTGCATGACAAATTTGACGATAATGTAATGTAGAACTATTCTAAATATTAATTAAAAATATTCTAACTTACTAAAATGTAGCATTTTCTTTTTAATTAATATGATTGATGAGAAATCCATAAATATTTGTTAAAATACACGTGTAAGTATAATAACAAATTCTGCAATTAATGCATAGATATTTGTTCACATGTATTGTATGGTGTGTAAATTTATTACTTTAAGTTATTCACACATGCAAAGTTATGATATTTAAGTTTTTTATAGGTAAATTATTACTTTTAAGTTGCTATATATTATTATTATTATTTAATTTTAAGGTCACAGCCAAATCAGATACAAATTGGTGTATAAAAGCCCTTCACTGCTAAGTTTAAGAAGGCATATATACTCTATCCCCTCTGGTTTTGAATCTGTGATCTTTTAGAAGGAAACATATGTTCTTAACCTTCACTCAAACTGTATATAAAACTATGATCTTCCTCTTCCATATATGTAAGTGTGTTGAACTTTGAGGAGTGAATATATCAATGGAAAATTTACAACACAATAATAATTATTTAAAATAAAAGATAATTAAATATTTTAAGTTATTATAATTTAAAAAATATACATCTAATTATTATAAATATTGAATTAAAAATTATTTTTATAAAAAAAATAAAATAAAAAATATTTTATTATAGATTATAATGTTGATTAATATTTATTAAAATTTAAATTGTGGCAGAGAAGCTCGAAAATGGAAATCTTAAAGGGCGACAAAATATCAGGCACGGTAATCTCCGCCGAGGAAGTCGTATCAGTTGATTCCTCTGTTGTTTTCTCTGTATTTGGAAGAGAGTCAGCGGATCCTTGTGTTTTCTGCAATTCTTCGTCGAAATCTGCATTGCTCGTTGCCATTGTGGTGGATGCCGTGCACGAGAAGGGCGGGATCTTTTTCTGTCAGCTCTGGCACGTTGGCCGAGCGTCCCATTCTGTCTATCAGCCCGATGGAGGAGCCCCTGTATCTTCTACAGACAAACCCATCGTAGATGGCTGGACCATCCTGATGCCGGATGGTAACCGGGAAGACTATTCCAAACCCCGAGCCCTTGTGATCTCAGAAATCCCTTGGATCGACAATCAGTTTCGCCTGGCAACCAGAAATGCCATGGCAGCAGGGGCTGGATACTCCAACACGGCGCATCGCCTCACCATTTCTACATGCAAGGTCGGGGGGATACGGGCTGCAGATCTGACCCACCTTAATATCGTAAGGCCCAATCTTGGCAGATCTGGGTTGGATCTACCAGAGCTGAGTGCCATACATTGCAGATCTTGGCTGGATCTAACCGTTTGGAACAAGATCCAAGATTATACGGCTCCCAGGCAACAGATCGGAAGGAATAGGCAGCGACTGAGAAGAGGGCGCACAACATCTGACATGCAAAAGAAACATTGTAGTTTTGGCTCAGATCCCTGCGATCTAGTCCATATCCGAGCACAGAGTCGATGTTCAAGGATTTCTCTGCTCTCGACTGCGCAGATCTGGTCCTCTTTCTCCCTGACGCAACGATTTTACAGAGGATCCACAGATCCCTTCAAGGCAGATCCGCGTGGGGGCAAAACATATCTCAGGCAGAAGTTTTCTTCTCATCTGCGGAACCCCCTGCGTCAAGAGGCGGAAGACTCAAAAGACTCTGGCCCTAAGCTGCTCCAGAAATCCTCTAAAGACTCCTCTGGCCCCTTTCAGATTCAAATAGCACAGATCTCTAGCAAAACCGTCTTGCAGTGGGTAAATCCAACAGATCTGGTACAGAATCTCAAAGCTAATCTGGAGCATAGGTTTGGGATCCCCTCAGCCCTTCAAAGACTTATCTTTCAAGGTAAATAGCTCGAAGATTCTCTTCCTCTTTATTCTTATAGCATAAAGAGCAACAACTCTCTAGTGTTCTCCTTTCGTTTGAGAGGAGGAGCTGTAGGGCAATCCTCTTCTGCTCCTCCAAACTCCTACAAAGCTGCAGTCCGCCCTGAGATGCCAGCAACCCCGGAACCTCCCAAACCCAAACCTTTTTTGGTTGACAAATTGGAGGAAGTTCCCTCTGTTGAGATCTCTTACCCTGATCTTGCAGACGACTCCCAAAAATTCGCTGAAAGGGCCATCATCTGCAGATTCAATGGGCTCTGGCCGCGCTCTCAGGATCTTTATGACTAGATCAAGGACAACTGGACTGACCGTTGCAAGGTTTATTTATGTGCAAAGGGATATTTTATAGTGTTGTTCGATGACCTCGAGCACTGCTACAACGCCCTAGACGAAGGCCCTTGGTTCATGGGTTCAGCTGGCCTCTTCCTAACTCCATGGTTTCCAGACTTTGACCCAGCTTCAGCAATCATCACTAAAGCTCCTGTATGGATCAGACTCCCAAATCTCCCAGTTCACCTGTGGCGCACAAAAGCATATAAGCAAATAGGCAATGCCTTGGGTCGCTTTCTAACGGGAGATTACACGAGAGAGCGGCAAGGGCTCTATACATACGCCAGAGTTTGTGTGGAGCTTGATTTAAGCAGGGGATTGCCAGAATACATCAATCTCAAGATCAAGGACTCTGTCTGGACCCAGTACATTGAGTACGAAAACACTGCCTTCCGATGCCGCCATTGTCACCTAACAGGGCACCTGCATAACTCCTGCCCATCGCTGTCAGCAAGAACCGAAAAAGGGCCTCTTCGCTCATTCCAAGCCCAAGCGTTGGGCTCCCTGTCCACCGCCGCCAGCTGGAAGCTCCAGCTCCCCAAGTATGGAAAAGGAGGAAATCGAGTCAGAACCAGATCAGACGCCTCAGCCGATGGATCCGCCCCCGAACAATAAGGGGCACACCCATGTCACAGCTAGCTCCCAGAAACGCCCCCATGAGACTTCATCCTCCTAATCAGAGAAGGAGTCCCCGGAGATAGAGGAATCCAGTCTTCAAGTTGTCCTAGCCCATTCTCCCCATGATGGCTGGACAAAAGTTAACAAAAAGAAAGGGAAAAAACATTGTGGTGTAGTTTCTGACCCGCTGGGGTAATAGCCTGATAGTCAGTCTTTGCTCTCGAATCTTCTGCTGTAGCTCTGAGATTGTTTCTTTCCTCCGAGACCGAGGTTGATGAGTCCATCATTTCCGGTCTTTCGGTCTCGTGCTCTTCCTATAGCTCTGTGTCTGTATCTTTCCTCCGGGACCGAGGTTGATGAATCCATCATTTCCGGTCTGCGGGTTTTTTGCTTTTCCTGACTGTACTATATTTTACTTAATAGATTTAATCTTTACCGAGAAAAAAAAAAGAATATGATCATAACTTGATATATTTTACAAATTTTTTATTATATATTGCAAATATTCGCCAAGGTTTTTAAACTTTCAAATAGATATCCATCCTTAAAATTTTCGATGATCATTGGTCATTTTCTCATTAATGGATCAAGAGGGGGAGGAGGGATTCAAAATTCTATATAAACAAGACATTGGAGGGCCAAATACATGGCAATGTTATGCTGGAAAAATTGTTCTCAAACAATCCTGCATTCCATTATTTAAGATGATGTATAGCATTACTGTGTTGGGAAAATTGTTATGTAACAATCCAACACTCTAGTGTGGAGATGATTTCACCATTTAGAGAGCCTTGATACTTCTTTGAGAGAGAGGAGAAGCTTGCAAAGAGAGTGAAGAAAGGAACCTCCTCGTTGAGGATTTTTTAGAACCATTTATGAAAGAATTCTCTTCAAGTGTTTAGTATTCATGTATTGTATTCATCTTCTGCATTCAATATTCAATAAAGGGAAGTATTTTCCATTATGTTATTGACTTGTTTGATTCATCAAGCATTATTTATGTGTTTTGTTCCTTCATTTTTAGTTTTTTTTTTTTATGTATGCATTGTTCTCGCCATTTGCAATGTTTTGTTTCTCATGTTTGTTCACTAACAATAAGCAATTCTATAAGTGATTTATTTGTAGTGAACAACCAACTGCTAATAAGGTGTCCTTTGGTACCCCATTGCTACAAAAACATTTACACACCCTTCATCAGTTTGGTGCACACCCTTGAACCCTCCATTGTTCTTTGAGCGCATGAGTGCACTTTGAACCAATGAATGTTTTCTCCTTGATGCTTTGAATATGTTCCTTGTTCCCTCCTTCTTCCTCTTGAGTGCATGAGCACACTTGGAATGCTTGAAGTGGCCCCTTCGTCCCTTTGGTGTGTTCCCTTGCACCCTCAACTTATTTTAGCACATGAGTGCATCTTGACCCAGTTAATGATTCTCCTTCATGCTTCGGACCCATGCCCTATGCCCTTGAGTTCTCCCTCTCTTGCTTTAGTGCACATGCACACCTTGAAGGCCACTGGTGAGCCTTGATGAGCTTTATTGTGCCCTCTTAATCAAGCCTTCTTTTTCTAACCCTCTCACAGGCCTATCATGAGATGAAGATTGACTTTTCCTTACCATGAATGATCTTCATTAGCAGTAGTACTCTCTCAACATGAAAAGGTGATGTTGAAGGAATATAGTAAAGAATATGAACAAAAAACACTTGCATAGAAGAAGCACAAAGAAGAAAAATCATGAAGATGTGAAGCAGATCATGAACCAAGATAAAAATAAGACATTGCATGATGACTCAAAGGATTCCAATATGTATCAAATACCCTTTGGAGAATTAAGATAAGAATCAAAGAAGACCTTTGATGAATAATGAATCATAGATAATATTTATCATAAACAATTCAAGATTAAGCAACAAGGAAGACAAATTGGCATTTCCACCTCATCATGAAGTCCATGCCATCATTGTCAAGTTGTAATGTGTATAAGTGTCATCATAATGGTCAATATGTGTCCATGTGTCATGCCAAAAAAATCATGTTTTAAGAATAAAAACATAGAAACCAGACTACTAGAATCCAGAGAAGGCAAAATAAGGCCAAGGAAGACACTGAAGAACTAAATGTTCCCTAGTATGGTCACCAATTTGTTTTGTAGAAAAATAACATCCTCTAGATAGGACAAATATTCCTAGGCTCAGAAACCAGGCCTAGAAACAAAAAAACAAAGACTTGAAGACATACCCTAATTTATGACTAGAACACAAATATAAAGAGGATATAAATCTCATACCATATTCTGAAATGCTTGATGATGATCCTCAAAGATGTCATTTTCACCTACCAAGGAAGTTAGGCCTTCTTGATAGTCCAACATGACTTACCATTATGGGAAACCAAGATTTAGTCAAAATACCCAATAAAAATTATGGAAACAAAAAGGTCATTAATAATACAAATATCTAGTAGTATCTAAACATAAAAAATTGTCTATGGCTAGTATGGCTAATTACTTCAACAAGGATCCACTAGATAACTTAGAAAATCATACTATGAATCATGTGAATTATAAACAAATATAAAACTAAAATTCAAAGGAGGGGTAGTTCTCACCGGGAGATCTTTGAGTTACCTCGTCCTTGATAAAACCTAGCTTCCTAGAGGTTGGAATGATGTGCAAAATAAGTGAAAATAGAAGAATTTCCCCACACTATTAAAAATTGAGACAATTTTTTAAGGCCATTTGTCATTATTTCATTGGAATTTCATCCTTATAATGAAAAAAGGATGTCTCACTAAATGTTGTTTCCATTATAGTCATACTATCAACAATTATGACGAACATTAGGGACATGTGTTGTTGAAGATAGAAGATGTTTCCAAGTTCTCATTAAATTTATAGTTCCAATAATCATCATTTCATATCATCGAAAGACCGACACAAAGACATTTTCTTGGTGTCACAAGACCAATGAAATGTTATGTCTATCAACTGATGACCTCAAACATTGTTTGATGAGCTTTCCATACACGCTTTCCATTTCGTGGTTATACATTACCAATTGCCGTAATCGAAAATAGGGAGAGTCAGTCTACTGATGACACTAGACATCCTTGGATGAACTTTTGATAATCCTCCCAACCTAACTACTCCTTGACTCCCTTTGTAGGATCCATTGAAATTTACCCTCATCTAGCCAGAACGTGGGGGGGGGGTGTGTTCCATTTGTTTTATGAGTAGATTCCTTTGTGCCTTGCCTAATGGGAAGACCAATGAATGGAGCCCATTTTATTTTTTTCATGCATAATTACAAACTAAAAATTGAAATTTTGTTTGGATTTCATATCCCAAGTTCTTTCTCTAATCATTTATTTGATGTCTTTAATAATTAGCTCCTATACTTGTGCCCTTGCAAGGGCCTTCAATTTCAAGATCTTCCTATTTCATAGATTTTAGAGAAGGGATCCTCTGTAGGAATTCCAATTTAAGTTAAGGATGTAATTTTTAAATAAATTAATTTTGTTGATGAATTTTGTAGCATTGGGAAGTATTCCCACATGTCTACATGTTGTCCCATGAACAATACAAGTTAGCCTAGAAATAAGACAACTAAACTAGCCAATGAAGCGATGTGTCCCTTGGGTTTCCACAACCCCTTTGACATGGATAAATAGATTATGTTATTTCTCATTTGATCACCATAAAATAGGAAGTATGAACAAGGACAAATCAGATTTTCTAAGGTCTATATTTTATTCATTGGACATACGCAAATGTGACAAGAACATACCAAGTTGACTAGAAATTTGACTGATATTGACTGCAGAGGTTCAACCAAATTTGACTACAAGGTGTTAACCAAATCTGGCCACAAACTGACCACAGACCGCAAGTCATTGACCATAGGTTATTGATCACAAGGTTGACCTTGACTGCAGGTCGAAGTTTTACTTTTGGCTGATTTTGGCTAGCATTGACCAAATGCTAAACTTGACCAAGTTTTCCTGGTATTTTACTTGGGTTATTGGCATAGATTTCTAAAAACATTTCGAATTTGTAACCCTTGATAGAGAATTATTTCTTCTAAGAATAATTGTTGTGTTTTCTCTTAAGGTTAGGTTTCACAGGGTAAAATTATTGTCTCTATTGTGAATGTTTGTATTTCTTTGATATTTACCATTTATACTACATTTAGTATTGATATTTTTTTATTCTAATTATTCAATATAGTAGTGGAATAAAATATTATGTGAAAAATCATTAGGATGTATTTATTTGGTAGAAAATTTTATTATATTGCACTCATCATAGAATTTGAACATGGTATTAGATATTTGTTGAAAGAGCACCCATTGGAGTTCACAAAAGAGATAATGTTCAACATCTTGATTGGTTTTTGATCTCTTGTCAAAATGGTTTCAAGTCTAAGATTTGAAGATAGGTTGGATGATGCCACCAATTTCATATCTTGGAAGACCATGATACTCCTTATCTTGGAAGAAGATTATCTTCAAGATTATGTGAAGGAAGTCGTTCCAAAGCTAGAGGGAGTTGAGGAGAAAGCCAAGTATAATAAAAATAAAGCATAGGGTAAGAGAATCTTGATATATTCCATAAAGAAATACTTGATTCCACATGTTGTTGAGTTTAAGATTTCCAAAAATTTATATTATTCTTTGGTGGGACTATATGAGAGTAGCAACACTTGTAGGAAACTAAAATTTAGGCATCAACTTCATAGTTTCATGATATCTAGATAAAATTATATTGTCTCTTATCCTATGAGAATTTTCAAGTTAAGAGATGATATTAGAGCCATTAGAGATACCATTGATGATACAAATATTATTACAATGAATATCGATGGATTTCCTTTGTCATAGGAGCCACTTGTTCATGGAGTTTGTGCATGAGAAAAGAGACATAAGTTTGATAAGCTATGGAATTATTGTGTCCAAGAGGACATGTTGTTGTCCAAGAAAAAATTTGAGATACCTAAAGATGAAGAAAGTCAAGAACTTGTGGTTCATGAGAACAAATGAGAAGAGGAATAAATTAGATCCTTCTAGATAGAAGGGTACTCTCATGGCATACAATGAGACTTCAAAGGCCTATAGGATATACATTCTAGGATAATGTTAGATTCAGGTTAATCATAATATTACTCTGATGAGGAAGTAGACTTCAAGAGGTCCAGAGAGTCCCACATGGATATATATATTAAGGAGTAGGAGGCTCTAAATGATGCAAGTACAGGTCGCTCTATTCTCGTTGATCATCCTCATACTGTGAGGAGGAGTCAGTAGAGCTAGTTGAGCCAATGGATATACCCATAGATGTTGTTGTGTCCAGAAAGAGGCCTACATGACTTCATGACACCTTGTAGGATGCAGAAGGTAATCCAGCTCCCAAAGATAATTTTGTGGAGAGAAAACTACCATATAGGTACTTGGGTTATATGTTATTTATGACCCATATCATTAATTTTAAGCCTTTCGATTATTAGGAGGCAACAAGATAAAAATTTTAGAAGGATGCCATGATTGGGGGAGTATGAGTCCATCATGAAGAATGATGTGTGGGAGATAGTTATGAGACCAGATGGGAAGTCAGTGGTGATTTCCAATCAGATCTGTAAGATCAATAATGCAATAGATGGGAGCATCAATAAGTAGAAAGTGAGGTTGATGGTGGGAAGGTTCTCCCAAAAAGTGGGAGTGGACTATGATGAGACATTTTCTCTAGTCTTCAGGTACACAACTTCAAGACTATTGTTTCTCTTTCTTTTCTTATGGGTTGGAAGATACATTAGATGGATATAAATACCACATTCCTATTTAGTTTGATTGAGGAGGAAGTGTATATTGAACAATGTCAGGGATTGAGGTATATGGGAATGATTCCCATGTTTGTAGATTGAAGAATGATTTTTATGGATTTAATTACACTCAAAGAATGGTATTATTGATGGAGATCCTTTGATATTGGCACTATATGTTGATGATCCATTCATTACTAGCATATAGAGGCTCATCATTGGGTGAAACAGGGAGTTGTACTCGAAGTTTGAGATCAAGGTTCCTAGTCTAATGCACTATTTATTTGGATTGTAAGTGTGGTAGAGACTAAATGACATATTGATTAAAAAGTGGAAGTATATAGTACATGTATTGAGGGGATTTACTATGATGGACTACAAGTCAATGGCTACACCTATGGTGACCAATATAAAGAATCTGAGTGGTTCCACTTTAGATTCAAGTTTGGTGGATCCCACTATCTACAGAATGTTGATTAGGTCTTTGATGTACATTGTTAACACCAAGATAGATATTTTCTTTGTAGTTAAAACCTTGAGCCAATCATATGGTCAAGTCGAGGTAGGTACATTAGGTTGCAGTGAAGCATGTGTTGAGGTACCTGTGTGGTACAACTTAATATGGTTTGAGATACATCTCAGGTTGTGAAGCGAGGCTACATGGATATACTAATTTGGATTGGGCCAAGAGTGCATAAGGCAGAAAGAGAACCTTAGGGTGTTACTTTAGCTTGGGATGAACTATGATATCCTAGTTTAGCAAGAAGTAGACTTCTATCTCACTTAGTATAGTAGATGTAGAGCATATCACATCTAATGTTGCGAGTTAGGAAGTAGAGTGGCTTCACAAGTTGCTTGTGGGCTATTTGATCGAGAGCTTGAGGTGACCTTGATATATTAAAACATATTTAATTAAAATTGCATTTTTTTATTACAAATATATCATTAGAATTAAGTTTCTTTGCTATATTGAAATTCTAAATCCACTATTTAATTCCAATTTTAATGAAATATGTGTTTATTGTGATAATTAGATTTGTATTAAAATTTCGTAGAATCTAGTATTTCATACATCTTGGAGCACATTTGGATCAAATATCACTTCATAAAAGACATGGTGTAAAAGGGAGACATGAAGCTCTAGTATGTATCCACAAATGAATAGATTGTAGACATTCTCACCAAACACCTTTCTACAATGAAGTTTATATACTTCAGAGACAACCTTAGGATGATGCAAAAATTATCCCTCTTAGAGAGGGAGTGTTAATGTATTTTGACAACAACGGAAACGTTCTCCCATAGGGTCATGCTTATTTGACTTGTGGGTGAATGATACATTCACCCATGGAGCCATTTTTATTTAGCTAGGGGTGAATGGCTTAGGGAAACTGTAG